>JAXQQM020061419.1:0-244522 GCA_034641835.2 Pinus albicaulis | reverse complement strand
GAAATTTATATTATATTAAATTTTGTATATGATATAAAATATAACTATTCTTTTTTAAGTTGATAAGATGATTTTACTATATAATAAAAAATATATATAATTATTATTTAAAAAAAATATTATTTTATTTAGATTTGTTTAAATATTTTAAGTTTTAATCTATTTTAATAATAATTTAATAATAATTGATAAAATCAGAATTTTATATTGTTTAAATTATATGATTGAATTTATTAATAAATTGGTTTAGGTATTTTTTTAATAATTTTATCATAAATATTCCAGAGGATTTTCTCTTCATAAACCACCACCAATACACCAAAACTAAGGAAGAGGCAATTATAAAAATTCGAGTTGAGAAAAATATTTTTACACATATTCTCAACTATTTCCACACATGATAATGGTATTTGTTTATATTTTTTTTTACATATACTCTTTAATTATAAATTAATATTTAATAAATATGGAGAAATATTTTCTCTTAATAAACCACCACCAACTTGTAAATTTTTTTAAAGAAGTGGCAATTTTGGAAATTATAGTTGAGGAAAGTATTTCTACACATGATACTTAAATTTGTTTATAGTTTCTTTTATATTTTTGATAATATTGAATTATAAGTGAAAGTAGGAAATCGCTTGATTCGTTTATATTTTTTAATAAAATTTTGTGTTTGCATAAATTTTTATTAGACGTTTATACTAGCAATTGCACTAGATGTTACAAAGGAAATGTCGTAAGGAATAAATTCGAAACGCATTGTGACATATAAAAATTCATTGTCTATTAATATAATTCAATATCAAATTAGTAGTATTAATAAGATGTAAGAGTTTGTTTTCCCACTTTCAATTATTGTGGTGAATAGTGAAGCATGCCTTGTTTTGATGGTCTAGATGAGAGTTCATATTGTTTATTTTTCTTCCTTCAATTATGAATATCTATGTGCTCTTGGACACTTTTACAAAAAACTAAGGAGAAGGTCACCATGTAGTAATTGAAAGTGTCAAGAAACTTTGGCATCTAATCACAAATACTCATCAATTGCCATACTTCGTTGCTTGTTAATTGCCGAGTACATAGCAAGTGAATCATTATGGTCTTACACAAATGCGTCATATCCCATAAACTTGTGCTAACAACTACAACATCACCTGGAAATTTCCATAAAATAGAGAACAAATAGAAAATCAAATCAGAGAGTTCTTCAAGAAGAGAGAATAATATTAGGGACAAGAAGGCATACAAACTTATTAAATATGCAGAGTAATTTTGAATTGTTCTGATGATGGGGTACCAATTATGAAGTGTATAACTATCAAATTTTTTATTTTGATTCTGAAGGATGATGAATTTTCTGATTCTGACGACAATGAAATTTATGATTCCTAATTCTGAGCTAGATTTGGAAATTTATGATGTTGGTGATTCCTTTCTGCTTTTCAAAAACAACAAAACCAAAACCCCTCATCTTCATCATTCCCAGAAATCATAGTAGAATCAATAAATTTCCAAAATTCTCCTTCCATAAACTCCATTGAAAGCTCCCTACCATTGAAATAATGTGGAAAAATTCCAACAAAGTCCTTTATAGAATCGACATCATCAAATTTGTCACTGGAATAAGATCCTAGAGAAGATGCAGTTGAAGGACGAGTTCCAACTCTTGCACCTAATAGAAGACTTGATGAAGATGATAAATGCCTAAGCTCATTATGTCCATGGGAAAATTTACACTTCAACCGATTTGGGAAGGTTCCATTTTTTATCATAATGCAAGCACAACTTGATTTTATAATTCTTTATCCCATCATAAATGTTGGAATTTACTGCATTGCCATGAATTGTTTTTACGTTCTAGCAAAAAAGAACCAATACTTGCTGACCCTTCCGAAGTTCTTCTTATGACTGAGGAAAGTGACAATCAATTCCCCACTCACACTTCTTTTTAGTCCCATAAAAATGGAAAAGAACATATTTTTATGGAGGTAGTGCAATTATATTACTAATAGGCATCTCCTTCACATTCACAGGTGAATTTGCACTATTTATATGCTTACGGTACTTTTTCTATACCATTTCCCAATTCCAATTTGTGCCCTACCCATATATTGTCCACTAGAAGAAGGGAATTGTGAGGAAGACTCTACCTGGAACTTCTGTGGAGCCTCTACGATAATTTGTGAGAAAGATTTAGCCATTGGAGGATTTTGAGGATGAGGAAAAGGTTGCAAAGAATATACTTGTTTGGAAG
This sequence comes from Pinus albicaulis, assembly GCA_034641835.2. Taxonomy (NCBI): domain Eukaryota; kingdom Viridiplantae; phylum Streptophyta; class Pinopsida; order Pinales; family Pinaceae; genus Pinus; species Pinus albicaulis. The sequence continues at coordinate 242,265 of JAXQQM020061419.1, read as the reverse complement.
TAGACAAATTGCCTAGAAGCATTGAAGTAGTTCCACATGATTTATGGGAATGTGAATACTTGAACATTGTTAAAGATTCCTTAATGGAATACAAAATGCAACTTTGATAAGATATAATATTATCACATGCTTCATCAAGGAATTATTTATCATATAAACTCAACATTGCACACATCTTATATGAATGTGCAAGTTGAATAGGCTTTGTGTTTCTCAAACTCAATTGGTTCCATGTCTGAGCATCAGAGCAACACATGCAAGATGGTTAGTCTTAACAACATAATGTAGAGGGGTCTCTCCTGTTCCTGTGAGCATTGTCATTGATTGGTAGTGGCCACAGAATTAGTCTCACCTGAGCGATCATTGCTCCTGCCAGCACAACCTGAAACCCGCCTGCACCATACTAGTTACAGAGCTCGAATCCAAGGAATATTTGGTGAAAATGACTAGGCTTGCAAGTAGGGTTACACCTCTTTTTTCTCTTTCTCAGTCTCATTCTCATATCGCGATAAAGACCTGCAACAACTCAAAGAATGAATCCATGCCTTTCTATTACTATTATGGTATTATAGTTTGTATACCATATCTAGGGGGAAGATATATCTGTAGGGGTTATATAATTAGATAGGTAGTTAGCTTAAATGAAGGAGGCGATAGATGAATGGCCTCAAACATTTCAATCATCTAACATTTGATCGGATGATGAAGACAGATACACCGTGGCAAGTGGGAGGAGTTATTTTCAAGAAAGAATGCCTTATAGCGTAATTCTTAAAAGTCACAATTTTAAAGAAAAAGACCTTCATTAATTACTTAAAAGTCACAATGTTTAAAAGAAAGGACCTTCATTGTAAATTAAATTTCCTTACATAATTAATTTAATTTTATTAATATAATAATTGTTTCAAAACACTTTTATTTTATTTTAAATAAATTTCTTTTATTAGTGTTGATGTCAAATTTTAACCATGTTTCTTTATTTTTAATTATATTTCATTATTTCATTTATTTTTTAATATTTTTTATTAAAAACAAAAAACAAAAAACTCATACATCACTTAAATTCACTTTTACATTTAAAAGTTTAAATACATATTTTAAAAAAATTACATTTTGTTTATAATTAAACATCTCATAACCTCTTTAAATTGAATCTTGGATTTTATTTTTTAAATATCATTAATATATAATTCTTTCAAAATATAAGCACATGATTAATAATATGAGTCATAATTAAATGCATTTAATAAAACATATTTATGTTTGATTTGTATTATAAAGTGAAGTGAGGTATTACATTTTATAATAATAATGAAAAATTGAAAATATAATTGCCATATAATTTATTTTGTTTTTCGCTTCTACTCACTATTACACCAAGGAAACTTTTAAGATATTTTTTAAAGCAAAAGAAATCTTTTTTCTCAAAAAGTAACTTTCTATTTTAGTTATTTTACATTAAAATTTAATATCAATTGAATTGTATTAAATATAAAATTTAAGACAAACACAATTTAAAACAAATATATTTTAAGACAAATATTTATATTTAAGACAAAAACAATTTCAAAAATAACATTCATATTAAAAAAACACTAAGATCAAATCAATATAACAATGATTTTCATTTTCTTCTTTAAAGAAATTAACTCTTTAAAAGATATATACTGTACCTATACTTCATACCTTATTAAAAAAATATAATACCAATGATAATGTGGAATCCTTTTAAATTTCATAATTGACTAGACCACTACCAACACAAAAAAAAAAATCAAGGAAGTGGAAATTTTGGAAATTAGAGTGGAGGAAAGTCTTTCGCAGATGATACTTAAATTTGCTTATAGATTTTTTTTTCTCTTTTTGATAATATTTAATTATAAGCGGAGGTATGCCATCACTCAATTCTTTCATATTTTTTAATAAAATTTTCTATGGTACATTTTTTATTACAAGTTTATATTAAATTAAATTTTGTATATGATATAAAATATAACGATTGTTTTTCAAATTTAAGATAAGATGATTTTATTATATAATAAATACTATATAATTATTATTTAAAAAATTATATATATTTTATTTAGATTTATTTAAATATTTTAAATTTTAAATTTTAAATAATAATTGATAAAATCATAATTTTATATTGTTTAAATTATATGATTGAATTTATTAATAGATTGGTTTAGGCATTTTTTTAATGATTTTATCCTGAATATTGAAGAGGATTTTTTCTTAATAAACCACCACCAATACACAAAAATTAAGGAAAAGGCAATTATAAAAATTCGAGTTGGGAAAACTATTTCCACACATGTTCTCAACTATTTCCTCACGTGATAATGATATTGGTTTATATTTTTTTTACATATACTGTTTAATTATAAAAGAATATTGAATAAATATTGAGAAATATTTTCTCTTAATAAACCACCACCAACCCTTAATAAAAAAGTAAAGAAGTGGCAATTTTGGAAATTATAGTTGAGGAAAGTCTTTTTACACTTGATACTTAAATTTATTTGTTTATAGTGTCTTTTATATTTTTGATAATATTGAATTATAAGTGGAAGTAGGCAGTCGCTCCACTCGTTTATATTTTTTAATAAAATTTTGTGTTTGCACATCTTTTTATTATAATTTTATACTAGCAATTGTACTAGATTTTACAAAGGAAACGTTGTAAGGCATAAATTCAAGAAGCATCGTGACATATTAAAAATCATTAGCTATTAATATAATTCAATATCAACTTAGTAGTATTAATGAGATGTAAGAGTTTGTTTTCCCACTTGTAATTATTGTGGTGAATAGCGAAGTATGCCTTGTTTTGATGGTCTAGATGACAGTTCATATTGTTTATTTGTCCTCCTTCAATTATGAATATCTATGTGCTCTTGGACATTTTTACAAAGAACTAAGCAGAAGGTCACCATGTAGTAACTAAAAGTGCTAGGAAACTTTGGCATCTAATAACAAATACTGATCAATTGCCATATGTCATTGCTTCCTAATTCCAGAGTACATAGCAAGTGAATCATTATGGTCTTACATAAATGCTTCTTATCACATAAATTTGTGCTAACAACTACAACATCACTTGGAAATTTCCATCAAATAGAGAACAAATAGAAAATCAAATCAGAGAGCTCTTCAAGAAGAGAGAATAATATTAGGGACAAAAAGGCATACAAACTTATTAAATATGAAGAGTACTTTCGAATTGTTCTAATGATGGGGTACGAATTATGAGTTGTATAATTATCAATTTTTTTATTCTGATTCCGAAGGATGATGAATTTTCTGATTCTTACGAAAATGAAATTTCCAATTTCTAATTCTAAGCTCGATTTTGAAATTTATGATGTTGGTGATTCCTTTCTACTTTTCAAATACAACAAAACCAAAGCCCCTCATCTTCATCATTCACATAAATCATAGTAGAATCAATAATTTTCCCAAATTCTCCTTCCATAAACTCATGAAGCTCCCTACCATTGAAATAATGTGGAAAAATTCCAACAAAGTCCTTTATAGAATAGACATCATCAAATTCATCATTGGAATAAGATCCTAGAGAAGATGCAGTTGAAGGACGAGTTCCAACTCTTGCACCTGATATAAGGCTTTATCAAGTTAATAAATGCCTAAGCTCATTGTTTCCATGGGAAAATTTGCACTTCAACCCATTTGGGAAGGTTCTATTTTTATCATAATGCATGCACAACTTGATTTTATAATTCTTTACCCCATAAAAAATGTTGGAACTTATTTCACTGCCATGAATTATTTATACTTTCTAGCAAAAAAAACCAATTCTTATTGACCCTTCCGAAGTTCTTCTTCTGAGTGTAGAAAGTGACAGTCAATTTCCCACTCACACTTCTTGTTAGTCCCATAAAAATGCAAAATAACATATTTGTATGGAGGTAGTGTAATTATATTACTAACAAGTATCTCCTTCATATTCGAAGGTGAATTTGAACTATTCATATGCTTACGATACTTTTTTTGGACCATTTCCCGAGACCAATTTGTGGCCTGCTCATATTATTTTCCACTGGAAGAAGGGAATTGTGAGGAAGACTCTCCCTGGAACTTCTGTGGAGCCTTTGCAATAATTTGTGAGAAATATTTAGCCATTGGAGGATTTCGAGGATGAGAAAAAGGTTGCAAAGAATATACTTGTTTGGAAGTAGACAAATTTCCTAGAAGCATTGAATCAATTCCACATGATTTATGGGAATGTGAATACTTGAACATTGTTAAATATTGCTTAATAGAAGACAAAATGCAACTTTGAGAAGTTATGATATTATCACATGCTCCATCAAAGAATTCTTTATCACATAAAATCAACATTGCACACATTCAGATGAATGTTCAAGTTGAATAGGCTTTTTATTTCTCAAGATTTTTACATCTCTATTAGTTCTATGTCTGAGCATGAGAGAAACACATGCAAGATGGTTATTCTTCACAACATAATGTAAAGGGGTCGCTCTTGTTCCTGTGAGCATTGTCATTGATTGGTAGTGGCCTCAGACTTAGTCTCACCTGAGCGATCGTTGCTCTTGTCCGCATGACCTGAATCCCACCTACACCAGCCTAGTTATAGAGCTCAAATCCAAGGAATCTTTGGTGAAAATGATTGGGACTACAAGGAGGATTACAACAATTTTTTCTCTTGCACAGTCTCATTCTCATATCACAATAAATACCTGCAACAACTCAAAGAATGAAATCATGTCTTTCTATTACTATTATTGTATTAGAGGTTGTATACCATATCCAGGGGGAAGAGATATCCATAGGGGTTATAGAATTAGTTAGGTAGTTAGCTTAAATGAAGGAGGCGGTGGATGAATGACCTAAAAAATTTCAATCATCTAACATTTTATCGGATGATGCAGACAGATACACCGTGGCAAGTGGGGGGGAGTTGTTTTCAAAGAGGAATGCCTTATAGCACAATTACTTAAAAGTCAATGTTTAAAAGAAAGGAACTTAATTAATTATTTAAAAGGAATAATGTTTATGAGGAAGGACCTTAATTTTAAATTAAATTTCCTTACATATTTAATTTCATTTCATTAATATAGTAATTGTTTCAAAATATTTTTATTTTATTTTAAATAAATTTCTTTTATTAGTGTTATTGTCAAATTTTAACCATATTTCATTATTTCATTTATTTTTTAATATGTTTTTATTAAAAATAAAAAACAAAAACTCATACATTACTTAAATTCACTTTTATCATTTAAAAGTTTAAATATATATTTAAAAAAATTACATTAGGTTTATAATCAAACATCTCATAACCTCTTTAAATTGAATCTTGGATTTTATTTTTTTAATATCATTAATATATAAGCCTTTCAAAATATAAGCACATGATTAATAATATAAGTCATAATTAAATGAATTTAATAAAATATATTTATTTTTTATTTGTATTATAAAGTAAGGTGAGGTATTATATTTTATAATAATAATGAAGATATATTTCCCTTTAAACAATAATTTATAATGATAAGGGACATCTAGATGGTGAAATGTTTGAAATATATTATTATATTAATGATTATTCATTTAGAGGTAGAAATAAAAAGGGGTATTAAAAATGTGGCGGAAAAGAAGGATTTATAGGGTATCTCATAAAAATAGGGATTTAAAAAATTGTATGTGTTGTAAGGGGTATCTTTAATATCTGTTATGGCACAAGTTCACTAAGTGAATTTTGTGATTTTCCAAGCTTAATTCCATTCACATGTACCTTTTTAATGAATGGTAAATGTGATTAGGTATATGTGTAGTAGTTGAGTGTTTGTAAAAGTTATTTCAATTAGATTTCTTTAAGGGTTAGTTCTCCACATTAAAGTTGTAAAGGTTTGTTATTTTTTTCTTTCTAAGAGTAATGACTCTTTATTTTTAAAATTTTATTTTGGAAAACAAATAGAGTTTATAATGATAATATGATAATTAGATAATTGTTGATTTCTTCTAAAAAAATAATCTACTAAATTTTAAATTAAAATTGGTGTATGAGATTCCTTTATTTGTGGGATAAGAGATCCCCAAGATATTTCACTACTAATCTAATAAGGTGTACATACTTTATCCCTTTTAGATTTGAACTTCAACCTCTTAAGAAAAGCACATAAAAAAAAAGAAGGTGAAAAAATTACAAATTTTATGAAGTATTACAAGCACAAAATAGTCTATTGAATGTATCCTACGTGGCTGGGAGAGTTTAATGATTACCTCCCCACCCTAGTTCAAGTCTGATTGTGATATAATGCTCCATTTTGAGCTTCTTGCTAATAACCAGAAAATTGACATCTACAATGAAAAAAAAATGACATCTACAATGGAAAAAAAATATATAAAAAAATAGTGAATCAAATTAAAAATAAAAATTCAAATCAAATTACACAATGAAATCAAATTAAAAATTAATTCATCCCTTGATTTGGAAAATGAACAAGTCATTTACGCTTGTTGCTTTTCACTGCACCTCTATTATTGTGTCAATTAATGGAATATTTCTCCTGGCTAATATAAGGTACCCAGGCACTGCACTGTACAAAGTTTGTGATTCCACGCACCTAAATTGTTCTCTAAAAATTGTTAGAAGCAGTATTGAGACCTTAGAAAGTTTTAGAATTCAAAATTTCAATTTGACAAATGACATAGCTATTTTGAACGTTTGTCCAAAGCTTCAAATACTTACCATTGAATTTGGAAAAAGGTCAAAATCTTGGCCCTAAACACGATGTCGAGGTTCTGTGTCCACAAGACACCTTTCCAAGTCTCTAAGATGGTCATGCATCTTTATACAGTGGGTTTCTCGTCCCCCACCCAGACAGGGTCCATAATGGTGCATTTTTTCCAATGCAACTCCTATCATCTAGCTTATGCAAAGCCAAATTTCCTTACGACCCACATCTAGCTATGTCCTTGTTTTCTCCTATGAAGAAACATGTGTCGTAACTAATTTTCAGAGTGTTTCGTATATCCATTGGAAATATTTTGGATAATCTTAGCGATTGTGCTTCTCGGTTCTCAAGATATTTTTCTCCATGAAGAAGCTGGCTATGGCTCAGTTTTAGTCTCGGAATCATGTATGGTATTATAGGTTGTATAGCATATCTAAGGGAAGAGAGATTTGTAGGGGTTAAAGAGTTATTCAGATAGTTAGGTTAAATGAAGGAGGTTGTGGATGAATGGCCTAAAACATTTCAATCGTCTAACATTTGATCTAATGGTGCACACAAGTACACCGTCGCAGCTGGGGAAGTCTTTTTCAAAGAGTAACACCTTGCCACATAATTATATTAACTTTTGTTTATGATTTAAAACACAATGATTATTTTTTTAGTTTAAGATAAGATGATTTTATTATATATATATATATATTATTTAAAAAAAAAATCTAAAATTATTTTATTTGGATTTGTTTAAATATGTTAAGTTTTAATTTTTTAATAATAATTGATAAAATTATAATTTTATATTGTTCAAATTATATTATGATTGAATATATAAATACATTTCACTTAATAAAAAATAGTAATAATAAATATATTTTTAATAATAATGTGTAGGTTTCTATAGTCTATAATTATAGTAATAATATTTCTCGATGTATTTATTGTGTTCGTAGTGTGAACACTCCACCCATCCACAAGACCAAACCAAAAAGAATGACAAGTATGCGATATTCCATGACAAGTATTATTGAATTGGCAGTAATAATTATTGAATTGTCAAGGTTAATCAGTAACGTATCCATGGAAGACTTGTGCTCTAAAAGCATTTCCTATAAAACATTAAAGTAGGTACGAACAATTATTGTTATAGGTGTGAGATTATTTAACACTTCGTCCTCCACTACTACGGGTGCGTCAGTCCAAATTTCGAAAACGAAAAGGATAGCACAGATGAGCATAGTATGCCATATACCATGACAAGTATTATTGAATTGACAGTAATAATTATTGAATTGTCAAGGTTAATCAGTAACATAATCAATGGTTGAAATTTTTGAGATATTTGGTAAAAGTGGTAGAACTTTAATAAATCTAAAATTTAAATAAATTTTAACTGATTTAAATTATATATATATATATATATATTTCCTAAAGCATTTTTGATGTGATCTGCAGACCTTTAATAAATTTAAACTGATTTAATTATTAATTTTATATTATTCATAAAGCATAGTTGTCAAATTTGGCCGAAAAATCCGACGGTTCGATACGTCTACATCAGAATTCGATTCGGTAAACGTTTGGAAAATAATTTTGATAAAAAAATTTCCAACCTGTAATTTTCGGAGCAAATCATCCTCCATATTCCTGGCCTCGCCTCGCCTCATTTTCGTCCAGCGTTTAAAACGTTCATTACGGGATAATAGTAAAATTTTAATAGGCGGACAAGTTCTTGGTCGAATGGCGGACCACCAACTACAAACGCGAGGATAACCAGTTCAGAGCATGGGATTGTTTTGGTGATATGATTGTAAGCATTTGATTAAATCCTTCTACATTCATGGTTGAGAATAACTCTTTCTTACTGGTTTGTGGAGTGGGTTTTCCTCTGCTTATGGTGTGTTGCTCTTTACTCTTTATTGGATGTTCTTACCACTTTCTAAGTTTAGAATATCTCTTTCTTGCTGGTTTGGGTGTGGGACTTTATCCTCTCTTCTTGTTTGCCATTTTTCGTACTAGTACCTAAGGATTACTAAGGAACGGGTTGGTGCGAGTATGTCAATATGGCACTATCTTGCCATGTGTTGACATGAGGCCATTCATGTTGAGAATATCTTGCTCTTGATGATTTATGGTTCCTCTATGTGATTCTCGTAGGGTAATCAACGATGAGATACTAATATGTCAACACTTGAGCTCATGAGTTTCTTAGATGCGGTTGAGATTGGATTGACCATCCTTATGATAGTGATAGCATTACGTATTCTCAGTTCTATTTATCATACTCATATTCCCAATGGTCGTTCTCGTCGATGAAGATTCAAATTTATCATCATCCTCTCAGACGTTGTCATCTGAATCGGTTTTGTCTGGGTCTGATATCTACAACAAGTGGTATATTTTATGGCATAAATGGACGTATTCTTTTATTGTCTCCTGCCCATGCAAGAGTATAAGCTTTAGAATACGTAAAAGATGGTGGTCTATTCCTAGTTGTTTGTGTTGATGCTGTTGCCATCTATAGTTGGATGACCATTGCTCTGGTTATTCCGGTAATTGGTGTTTCCATTTCCAATCATTACTTGTCCTTTTCCGGGTAAATTTGAAATTTCTGTCGTTGGAACGTTATCAAGGGACTCACATTGTCGTCACCCAACCTGACTCCTTCAATGCATATCAGATTTCGATTTATAATTGCGTCCTTTTTTGGGTCTACTAATGCCTCCTCCGGGATTCGGTATTGATGCCAAGACGTCCTGATACTATCCTAGTTATTGACTATCTTAGGTTCTTAATAGAATAATCTTACATTCTTCTTCTTGAGACATATCTGACAGTACTCGGGGATCCTGAATGATGGGGTTTGGTGGGTGGGGATATCATACACTCACTCAATCGATCTTTGATCTGGCATTATCTCCATACGATCTATTTATTATATCTTGTGTCTACTCTGACAGTTGACATCGGATTTTCCAACTGACGGCTTTTACCATCATTCTCTATCATTTATCCAGCCTTCTCTTTCTCCATATCTGGAGCACCACCTGTTGAATGATTGTACACCTCTATGCCACTTTTGATTAATGCAACGTCTCTCTGATATTACACTCACCGCTTCCACTAAAAGGGAGGATTGTCTTGACACTAGCTCTTAGATTTCCTAATTCCACGACCTGCCGTCATATGATTTCTGACTAATTTAATTCAGTGGCACTTCTGTCGTATTTATTTTATCTACCAAACCCCATCGTTTGCTGCAATTTTCGCAGTGACGGTTATCGGTGTCATCAACTGATAATACTCCCATGGCGGGTACAGTTGATTCCTCCTCTAAAATTCCCGCCTCTCAGAAGAAGAATCCAGAATAAAATAATGCTACCCGTTGTAACTCCATACAACGGGATGACATTGATGAATTGATTGTTAAACATGTATTCCAAAATTCTAAGTTGCTGAAGTCTTTCATCCGCTCGGTGGCCATTACAATCAGAGGCGTGGTGGTCATCGCAAAAAGAAGTACTCCTCCTTTAAACATAAGATGGAAATAAAGGAAGTGATTTTAGACTATGATGATCTGTGTGGGAGGGTTGCGAGCTTGCAGAAGCGGGAGATTATCGGTAGGTGGTTGCTCCTAGACAACAGTGATTTTGACACGGCCAACTGGATCAGAAAACATTGGAACCCGATTATTGGCTACACTCCAAAAGTAAGTATTCTCATCAACAGTTGGTTCAGCATTCATTTTTTGGATGACAAAGATGTTCACAAGACTACCAACAGAACCTGGGTGCGTGGTAGGAGTTTTATGCAGTTAATTCCCTGGTATCTTGGATTTAATCTGGTAATGGAGGCCCCCCACAGTTGGGCTATTTGCGTGAAACTCCCGGGTCTTCCCCTAGAATTCTGGACCCTTAAGGTTCTACGGGCAATTGGTAACTCTATTGGTTCCACTAAATATATCGACCCAAGTATATTGGGTTCCATTGATAAGCGGATTGCGTGGATTCTGGTAGAACTCGAATACTCTAGGGGCCTGCCTGGCGACATTGATCTTCTTTGGGGCAACAGGAGGCATAGACAACGCATAGATTTTTGGGGCATCCCCTTCTGGTGTCTTATTTGTCACCGCAATGGACACCTTAGAGAACATTGTCCATACTGTATGCGTATGTTCCGCTCTAGCGCTGCAGCTATTGCCGTGGGGGATGGTCGTCGGACAAAGGCTGCATCCAGTACTTCAGGTGGTTGTAATTCAGGTAATCCTAGCCCCCTCAATTCTGATGAAGAAGATTTTGTGACTGCTCAGGATCAGTCGGATGGGGTTCTAACTAATATTCGGGTATTGGACCTGGAATCAAATTATGAACCGGATGTCGAAATCTCTTTTCTTCAGTCATCTGGGCCTAAGGCTCTGGGGAATAATATTCTCCCTAATTCTGGTAAAAAAACATCTTTGGATATCAGTGAAAATGATGAGCCTATTTCTCACTCTTTGACCATACTAGATGATTTCCATCATGATTTTTCGAATTATGATGTTTGTCATGTCTCGTCACGTGATGAACCCCCCTTGCATCCTCCCACAAATTTTTATATTGGTGAATCATCTGCTCCTCCGCCTAGTTCATCCTATGGTCCCCACACGACCCTTGAAATATCACCTGAACCCGCTGATCCCATCAATCTTCCGGACTCCCCTAAGAATTTCATTGGCAGTGACCTAGAATCTATTTTGGCTAACCCAAATAACGACCTGGCAGCCCTTACTGTTTTTGATAGACCTCCTCTATCGAATGATACTAGACCATCATTCCTCCTCTCAACTAATCCGTCAAATAGGCGCAATTCAAAATCGGTCAATAAACATTCTAAAGGGAAATTCAAAGCCATATCTCTTTTCTCGGACAATGATGATAATCTTACTGATATTCCGATTTCGGTCAGCGAAGGCACATGGAGTAATCCTCGGGCGCTTAGAGCAAGCCACCTGGAGCCGGATTCAACATGAATCACATCATGTCTATGAATATTCGGGGGTTGGGCGATGCATCCAAAACACATTGCCTAAGGGACATTTTGTTTTCTACAAATCCAATCATTTTTTTAGGTCAAGAAACTCTATGTGTCCGAGAGCGGGCCATCAAAATTTTTCTGAGCTTTAAGATTGGGTGGAAAGCTGATGTTGTCGATGCTGTGGGACATTCTGGGGGTTTGATCACTATTTGGAACCTAGAGATTGCATCTTTTAAGGCTTATAAGTTATTCGGGGGGATATTACTGTCTGGTCACCTCAGAGGTATGGTTGATTCAGTCAATGTTATCAACATATATGCTCCCTATTGCAATAAACGGTCCTTCTGGCAATGAATGGTCGATTCAGGTATTCTTGCTTTGCATAATTTAATCTTGATGGGGGACTTTAATTCTACGATACACCCTGATGAAGTATGGGGTTCTTCTGCCAGACTTGATCCTCTTTCTTCTTTCTTAGGTGATATGTTTTATGGTTTCCATTTGGTTGATATTCGTCTGCTTCCCCTTCTGCTGACCTGGACAAACAAGCGTGCCAATGATCACTATATTGGCAAAAGACTGGATTAGGCAATGGTCCATGTTAATGTTGTTGACAAATGGAGTATGCTTCAATCTAATGTAATTGTTTTAGACATTTCTGACCATCTGCCAATCAGGCTATCTCGAAAATCTAATGCTACTTCTAAAGGTAGGCCTTTTAAATTTAATAGGATATGGCTTGAGGATGTGGACTATACTAATATGGTCAATAGAGTATGGAAACAAGAAATTAATGACGTGAGCCTCAAGGATTGGGATCAATTTCACTTCAAGCTCCAGAAGATCAATAAGGCATCTAAGGAATGGGAGATGAGGAAAAAGACAGCTCTCAAAAAAAAGTATCAGGAGATTTCTTCGAAGATGGCGAATTTATTTGCTTCTTTTTCCTCTACATGCCCAGTTGAAGCTGCTTTATGTCTTATGAATGAACTTGGCTCCAGGAAGCGGGAAATTTTGAGGATCAAGGAGGTTACATGGTGTCTAAAGAGCAGAATGTTATGGCTTAGGGAGGGCGATCTCAACATTCATTTTTTCCATAAAACAACTAATGCACGACGTAATAGGAACGCCATATGGTGCATTAAAAAGGATGATGATGGTTATGTGCATTCCACTACAGAGATCCAAGATGAAGCTGTTGCACACTTTTCTAAGTTCTACATGAATGATCACTCTATTAATGTCGGGAATCAATCCTGGGTTCTTGAACACATACCCAGATTCTTTGATGATGTGGCTATTGCAGTTATAGATCAATGTATCACAGGGAATGAGGCTCTTTCGGTCTTGAAATCCTTTCCACATGACAAATGTCCGGGGCCTGATGGGTGGCCTGTGGAATTTTTTATCTTTTTCTTTGATCTTGTGGGGGCTGAGCTCACTGATATGATGGAATTATTCCGCAAAAAGGGTATTGTGCCTACAAATTTGAATTCTTCTTTTATTGCCCTCATCCCTAAAGTCACGGATCCACAGTCCTTTACTGATTTTAGACCTATAGCTCTCTGCAATTTAATTTACAAAGTTACCTAAAAAATTATTGCCAATCGCATCAAAGCTATCTTATCTGCCAATATTTCAGTGGAGCAATATGGTTTTCTTAATGGTAGGTCTATACACGATGCGATTGCCATTTCTCAGGAGGTTATTCATTCCATGCACACAGACAAGCAAGATGCATTGGTCATGAAGGTGGATTTGCACAAGGCATATGACTCACTGGACTGGTCCTTCATCTGGGTTATGCTGCTCAAGGTTGGTCTACCCATCCGGATAATTCGCTGGATCATGTCTTGTGTGTCGAATGTAAGATACGCTGTTATTGTCAATGGATACCCATCTCTCTTTTTCAAGGCTGCTCGGGGTTTATACCAGGGATGCGCCCTATCACGTCTCATTTTTATCCTTGTTATGGACGGGTTCAGTAGGTTAATGCATTCTACTGAACAGAAGGGCTACATCAAAGGATTTGCTTTTTCAAACACTGTTTCCACATCGCATTCTCTCTTTGTGGATGACCTCTTGTTATTTGGTTATCTGATTCGAAACCATTGGTTCTATATTCATATTATGTTTATGCATTTCAAATCAGCTACTAGACTAGGTATTAATTGCAGCAAATCCTTTCTATTATATGAATATGGTGATATCCAGGAGGTCAACTTTATTGCTGAATTCTTGGGTATTGGAACTCGTCTCATCTTAAAGGGTTTCAAATACTTGGGTTATTTTATTGAACCCTGTGGATACAGAAACAGTGACTGGAACTGGATACTTGACAGATTTCGAGATCGGATTCAGCGCTGGACCCATCGTTGGCTGTCAATGGGGGGCCGACTTATTTTGATCCAGTCTGTGTTATCGCAGATGATTGTGTTTTGGGCTCATCTTCTTTATCTCCCAGCTGGTGTTATTTCCAATATTAACAGTATCATTATGCAATTTCTTTGGGGGGGGGGCTAACATGGACAGAAAAGATCCTATTTGCAGCTTATCTGCTATCTGCAGGCCAAAGGAGATGGATGGTTGGGGTATCCTTTGTACCCATGATTTTAATTGCGCCTTATTAACTAAGTCATTTGGGTGGGCTGTTAAGGGTACAGGAATATGGAATGACATAAATAGGGCTAAATATTTCCATGGGGATGCATTATTATTGATCAACTGTAATGATTTCTCATTCCCCCGTATTATTTCATGCATTTGGCGCAGCTTCAAAATGATCTTGTCTCATATTTCTCCATGCTTATGCTGGAATTTCTGGGATGGGAGTAGCATTCCCATTGGCTCGCCCAAATTTCTCCCGCTGACGCCACAATATGCTCCATCTCAGCGCCTTATTCACGCTCTATCTATCCGAGGTATATTGTATTATTCACAGGTAATTTATTATTGGTCTTATGCTGCTCCCATTTTTAAATCTGCAGATCAACTTGGGTTAGAAGGTTCTCAAGCTAATGAATGGATTATGTTCTGGGATACACTGTGTAGTGCCTGCCTTTGTTACGCCCCGGGTGGCGACCAAATAGTATGGAATGGCCCTATAAAAAATAACATGATAATTGTGAAGGAGGTATACCGAAATATCATTGCTTCATCTCAACAGATACAAGCAACAAAAATTTTCTTTCCTTTTTGGAAAAGGAAAATTCCAACGAAAATAAAAAATTTTGGTTGGCTGGTGTGGCAGGGGAAAGTGCTCACATGGGATAATCTCAGGAAGAGAGGTCATCACGGTCCCAGTCGTTGTGTTCTTTGTTATTCGACAGATGAAACTATATCACATCTCTTCTTTTCCTGCACCATTCTTGTCAGACTCTGGAACTTGTTCAGTTCTTTCATTATGAATCCTACTTGGTGCCCTGAGGATTTCATATCAGCTACACATGCTTGGGACAAAATGAATAGTAAGTATATATCTTTACCATTTTACCTTATATGGGAGGTCTGGCTGGCAAGGAACAAATCGATTTTTGAGCAAATACCTTTCTATAGTCATCGGGTTTATATGGCCATTAAATCATGGATGGATGAAAGTCCTCCCCAAATTTTTGATGTTATTGATGGCTCTCACCGTATTAGACCTCATGTGATTGCCATCCCAGCCATTTTTTTTGATGGAGCATCCGCAGATGGTATCACTGGTTGTGGTGCATGGATCAAGATTTCTGATTGGGAGCGATTCCACATCTTTTGGAATGGAGGTCCTAGTTCTAATAATAAAGCTGAGATTATGGTGCTATGGGGGGGTCTCCTAGCTACTTCCGACCTTCAAATCCAGGGGGTTAGCATATATGGGGATTCTCAGCTGTCCATTGGATGGATTTCCAACAGATTTCATATGTATAACCCGCAACTACAAGGCTGGATTGACAGGGCTCAGAGACTCTAGCATAGATTGAATTTCCCCCCCATTAATCATATTTTCCGTGAAAACAACACATGGGATGATCAGCTTTCCAAGAAGGGACTTATGGCTGAGTTTGGTTCCATGAAGATCGCCCATTTCTCTGATGGCAGACATATTAGCGAATTTTCCATCCCCTTACCATTATTCCATCCTTTCAGTTCTATGATTCCTCTTTTGTATTTTTAATACCATGACATGGAGTAATGGTTTTTGTGAGATAGGTTCTCGGTATATAGGATAATGGATGATCTTATATTTGTTTTTACTTCCTTCCGACGAGCCTGTTACCTATGCATCAAGCGAGCGTGATATCAATTTCAAACATGCCTGTTTTAATTGATTCACAAGCGACCCTGAATCATAAAGCATCGAGATAGTTGGCTTCCTATACATCAAGCGAGCATAATCACTACATCAAGCAAGCGTGATATCAATATAAAGTGAGAAGGATCACTATATCAAGAAAGCGAGATCTCAATATCAAGCGAGCGGGACCATCCTTCCTGCCAGATTTAAAGGTCTTCTAAATTTCTACACGATGCAAATAAATTAATATCAATCTTGCCCATCTCAACAACTTTCTAAGCTACAACAATACAGATCAAACTTTTCAAGCGAGGCTGCCTCTACGTTTCTGATCATAATTAGAACTCTTTTTGTTTTGGCTTCATACCTTATCATAGGATGGATAGAACAGGGATCTATTATGATTTCTTCCCCTGATTTTGCGCTTTTCTCTTTCGCAAACCACTGCTGTCACATATTTTCTTGTACATCAGTCAATCTGATTGGGGAATGTTATTGGCTGAATCCTTTCCTCTCTGCTATTATCTTGTTGTTAATCATCTGTAAGGCAAGGATCTTTCTCAATAATGAGGAAGCCTACTAATCCTATATGCTCAAACTCTCCATTATGAGCATAATTTATATGGCTTTTTATGTTGGATTTCTCGCTGTAGGCCTCTCAGCTAAGATATATTGGTCAATGTACTGCTTATATTATTAATATAATCAACGCTTTTTCTTCCTCAAAAAAACTTTCATTCTCGAAAAAAACATTCTACTCGGGACAGAGTTGGAATACAAAGACAATGAGTCATTCGTCAGCAGAACCATTAATAAGTTTCGAACCCACAATTCATTAAAACCAAAAAAATGTCCTTGGGTTGTTAATTTCAATGGATGTATGATGTTCTTAATTTTGCTATGTTTTTATTTTTATGATAAAAAAAAAAATTATTTTAATAAAAAATTAAATTTAAAAAATAAATATAAAAATATTGGATATTATTGTAAATATTATTTTTTTGCTTATTTAAAATTTTGTATTTAAAATATCATCCTTAGTTTTATGTAGAGGATTTTGTTTAAAATAACAAAATTATTTTAATAAAAAATTAAATTTAAAAAATAAATATAAAAATATTGGATATTATTGTATATATTATTTTTTCTTATTTAAAATTTTGTATTTAAAATGTCATCCTTAGTTTTATGTGGAGGATTTTGTTTAAAATAACATCTTTAGTTTTATATGGAGGGTTTTGTTTTATGGAGAGGCTTTTGTGCACATTATTTTATTTATATGGAGGGTTTTGTTTTATGGAGAGGATTTTGTGTACATTATTTTATAAATTGTAGTAGTGAATTTTCAAATATTTTTCATTTTTTTTTTAAATTTTAATAACTTTTTTATAAAGTATTATTTAGTAATAAATATTATAAATAATTTTCAATTATGTATTTGTTATAGGATTAGTAAACATTTAATTTTTTGTTTTTCAAATTTTTGTTGGGAAAATAGATTATATGGTTTTAGGTATTTTAGACAATCTATACCATATTGAGACCTATTCTACTCAAATTACCTTTAATCTATTCTTTTGTTACCTAATTATTAAGAAATTACCTCATAATTTATTACTAGAAAACAACTCATTAACTATAATTTATTGATTGACCCACCACTAAAAAGATGACATCTCATTCCATGGAGTCACTTGAGAAAGGTTCATCTTTGTAAATTGAAAATTCACCCATTTTTTGTAATAAGATATACAGTTTGATAAGTTTGTCATAAAATATTAGATAAATGGTAATTGGGTTAACTCTTAAGTCACTCCGCCTACGCGTGCCTAAGTCTAAATTTCGAAAACGAAAAGGATAGCACATATTGGCATAGTATGTGATATACCATGAAAAGAAGTATTATTTAATTGATAATAATAAGTATTGAATTATCGAGGTTAATCAATAACATAACAATGATTGAATTCCATTTCACAAATTTTTATATATGACCAGAGTATTTTTCGCGTTGAAAAAAAAAAAAAACAATGGTTGAAATTTTTGAAATAGTTTTGTTCAATTTTGCCAATCACCAATTCCGTCCACTACTAATCATCTAAGTTCTATACTTCGCATTGGTCATTGTTAATTATGATTTCGCACTTTCACTACTTTCAATTAATTTCTTCTAGCGAATATCAGTTCGAGCGCTTACTTACAAAGATCAAAATGCAAAACCTTATATATCAAATTCTATTTATTTAAAATTGTTGTTCCGTGCCAGAGGAACTTTGTCCAAACCTCTATTTCGAGGCACACTGCTTTATCGAGAGGAATCCTCTAGTATTATATTGGAATTTTAAAATAAAGACGCCCATTAAATTTAACAGTTTTCATCTCCCTGATTTGGCACAATTTAAATCATCTATCTTAATAATACACATTTTTTTTTTAATGTATTTCATGGACAAATCACCCAAATTGGAATTTTAAAATAAAGACGCCCATTAAATTTAACAGTTTTCACATCTTCCTAAAATTTTTTTGCACAGTTTAAATTATCTATTGTAATAATACATAATTTATTTATTTTTAATGTATTTCATGAACAAATCACCCAGTAGTTTGTCCGTCAAATTCCATCCCAGTATCTAGAGTAGTTTCTCTGTCAAATTCCATATACATTAAATATGCAAACTTTAATTATCGCTAATGCATGCACTTATCAGTGAAGAGGCGTTAAAGATAGAAGCACCCATCCAAAATGAAAGAGACATATTGATTCAAGAAATAGACTGAATGGAATCGATGGGACAATGTGTCAAATGAGTAGAAGATTTTATGTTCTAACGGAATCCCATTTTTAACGCAGCAATACACGATATGCCGACAAAACCATTGGAACTATTACGCGGCAAAACATGGAATTCCCGCAAAGCTCTGTCATGGAACCCACACGCACAATGTGACAATATATCATATCCATGGAAGACTTGTGCTCTAAAAGCACATCCTATACTTTATTTTAACTTTAAACCCTATACATTAGTGTATTACAATAATTAAAAAAATATATAATATAATCTCCATTTTTCTTAACTAGTTGTGTGGCACAGATTCATTAAGGCTCAAACACCTACACATTCAATATGCTTTCTATAATAGAATTAGTTTTTCATATTTTTTATCTTGTTTTAAAAAAATTAAGAAATAGTAAATATTAATATTGGTCTTAAAAATTAAAAGATTGACATTTATCTCAAACCCTAATCTTATAGATTTTACCTCCTACAAAATGTATATCTATCAATTCACAATATTTCATTTCAATCATTTCATTGTGTTCAGAACAAAATATTTATTTTTGTCAAAACATATTTATTGTATTTGGGAGGACGATCCCAAATAGATATAACCCTTCTTCCATTATTATTTCTTGTAGTTGTAAAAGGTGTTCCATTTACTAATGTGGTTGTTTCAACTCAAGCGGAGGAGCAACATTGCTAATGTCTAAAGTCTTCTCAATACCAACCACACTATATTTGTTTGGTCTTTGTTTGCATATGTTTTTTTGGAATGTTGTTTCTAGCCATTTGTTGATTAAACTTCTCTTGGTTTTAACGTTGGAGAATGTGAAAAATATTTTCATTAGGTTAATCACATATATAAATACATCAATTATTAGTTGAAGATAGAATTCTATCTTAACCACACAATCACTTACTTGAGAAAATCTCTCAACCAAACACTAATATATCAACTATTTTAGTTGGACTAAAGATCTGATATCCAACTAATTGACAAATACATTTAATGATGAGGACATCAATCAATATGCTCAAAACAAGTAGGAGTTAAATCTCCAAGTCTGTCTCATAAGGAGTACTTGTCTTTGATCATCATGTTTGCAAATTCTTCATTAACTTCTTTAAACATCTTCGAAATCACATAGAGCGAACTCCATCGACTTGTCTCATAACCCTCATAAAGGTGTAGTGGGTAAACTAATTCCTGAGCTCCATTCTCGAACTCACCAATCAAGAATCTCCCCAATTCAATTACTGAAAAACATTCCAAGTTGTTACATAACCTCACGAGAAGACCACTCCCACACCTTCAAAAAATGAGGGATACTTCCCTAGATCCACAACTACGAAACTATTTGGACAACCATCCATATTGAGTTTTACACCACTCAATCTCTTATAATAGTTTCTTCAGACACAATCAATCACATGTTTGCAATAACTAAACTATTAGTCATTCTATGGATGAGCTCCCATCTACCGAGATACATGGGCACCAACCACTGTACTCGCCAGTTAACTAGGAAATTCCTCTAATATGGAATGTATCTAGAGTTAGTTTTACAAAAATACCTCTTTATCTTATTATAAAGTTCATCATCACTAAAATTACAAACAAAAATAATATTTATACAAAACATACAATGAATTCTGATTCTCCTTCCTAGATTGCAACATTATGGGAAAACTGATATCGATAAGGTCCTTCATAGTAAGAAGCAACCCGAACTACAGAACAAGAGGTGCATGTAAATTATTTTCACCTTGTAAATTACCAGAACTAAAGTGAAACCAATTAAAAACATGGGGGAATGTGGGGCAGTTAGTCCCTGCTACCCTTGAACTAGAAAAAAAGAAGATGTCAATATATTCTGTGACCTTCCAAGGAAAAAATAAATAAACTAATTAAAATAACTATTATTGAACACTAATTACAATCTACAAGGTGGCCCACATTATAGCCATGTATCTCTTATGCGATGATTCCATCATGCATGTATAGCAAATGCACTATTTTGGATCCTCGAGGGTTCTCATGTATAGCAAATTCCTTATTCTAGATTTGCGAGGTTCCTCTGTTGGGTTCAATTCATATGCCACCAATCCCACTGCAACAAGTTCAACAGAAGGAATCAGTAATGAGTCAGGCGAAACTAGTAACCATTAGGGAACATAAGCCATTAGCCCGTCACCTTCAACCTTTAAGAGAGATGATCCAAGCATTAATGTCAAGACTCGATGATGCTTATACTGAATACTTTCGATGCCAAGAGTTGATGTCGCTAGTTGATACAGGTTTAGAACATTATATGTCGGTAGTCCATGCCGGCATCCAATCTACTACAGAGTTAGTTGAATGAAGGATAGCAAGACATATGGGAATTTTTCCACACAACATGGAACCAGTTTGTAAATGGCTACACACAGACTTGTTGGCCACTTGTGAGAACTAACATAAAATATAGAAGATAAAGGAGTAATTCGGATGATTCAACGGGCTGGAGAAATCCTGTCTAGATAGGACTAACAATCTAGGGAATTTGCAAGAATGCATACTAGAGGAGAGGTATGGCATTGGAGAATGCAGATACTAGCGCATGAAGGAGGCACAAAGCTTCTAGAGAAAGAGGGAGTTGGGAGTTTTTCTAATGGAAGATAAGAAATAAAGAGCAACAACATTAGTGCAGAGGAAAGAAAAGACCTTCTGAAATAATTTCGGAAGTAGGGACAAAAGTTTGGCATAAAGAGCTGGGGAAATTTGGCTGAATAAAACATGAATTGGGGTATCAGAGCTCAATGAATATCCATAGAGACAGTTTCATGCATCTTTGGTGTGGCCGAAATTAAGGAGAAGTTATGTGTGTGTTAGAGGAAGAGTCAAACAAGTTTGGCCCTATTGGTAATGTTGAGAATGCAATAGGAAAAGACACAAGAAGTAGCATGGAAGAATATATTGTTGAACCTCTAATTAAACTGAGAGGGGGGGGTGAATCAGTTTAATACATTCCTGATCTTTTAAAACTTTTCATTAAATTTATTTACACCTTCATTTCAAACTCAATTTGATGTGAGAGTAATTTTAGAATGTAATCAGAAAGTATTAGTTTAATAGAGCAGTAGACTTAATATGAGAGCAGCAGGTATTAAGCAAATGATACATATCAGATCAATACATAAATATCATGCACAGAGACAACAGATATAAGTGGAAACCCATAAAGGGAGAAAACCACATCTTATTATTGTTGTGATGCAAAGGCAAGCTCCAACTCCCTCTCACCACTGTTTTTCTGCAGGCACCAACCTACAGGAGGCTCCTACCTCAATTCTGCAAGCTCCAACTTGCAAGGAAGCACCAAATCCCTTTAGTTTTCTGCAGGCACCAACCTACAGGAGGCTCCAACCTCAGTTAGCTACAACTGACGACTATTAAGCTGCAGCTTGATAGGGAAGCTCCAACTTCCTCAATTTATCAAACTGAAAGTTTGCTAATTTAACTCAGATATCAGCCCTCTTCTCTAGCTTCTCCTTCTGTTCTGCCTTTTTTTTTTTTAATCTTCTCTACCTCACTCTTCTATATTCTGCCTTCTCTTGATTTACTCTCTCTTTATTTTTGAATATCAAGATGATATTATTTATAGATTTCCTCACATGACTATTTGTATTCTGCTTGGAATTCGAAATGGAAAGTCATGTCTCTTTGCTTTATGCCTTGTCACTCCTTTTATCAGCTTACTCAGAAATTATAACTGTAGGCATCAATTTTAACATTACAGTGGGAGTTTGTTTTCTCTCGGAGACTTGCCAATGCATCACAAACAATAAAAACAATTAAACCATTTACATTCGAATTACAATATGAATTCCAACTCACTTATTTTGTCTCTTGGTTTGCTGCGCATTTGTCTTTTCTGTGACTGTGTTTTGACTCTTTTCTGCTCTGTATGCTTTTCTGTCCTCTGCTGTGGTGTATTTGTTGCATACGTGTAACAGTGCTTTTATATCAGTGCCTCTTAGAAAAATACGTGATCGTCACTCTGTGTGCTAGTGTCTTGTTGATGTGGAACATTCCGCAAGCGGAACGGACATATATCACAGTTATTGTTTATTAAGAATCGCCCTCCCGTTAAGCTGAGGCCCATGGGTCTACAGACCACATGGCTTATCGCAACAGCGTTATATATATATATATATATATATATATATATATATATATAATAGCGCCTTTTCATATATATATGTATAAGTAATTTCAACACTCGGCATACATATAAACTTCCTTTTAAAAAGACTTAAATCAATTCTCGGCATTATATAATAAAAACTCTTTAAACAAATAAGAACCTTTTCGGGCTCACTGCCGATCTTTCCGATGCGATGTATCACTTCTACCTCTCTTCCGATTGCGATTATTCATTGTTATGGCGAACTTCAAACATATATCAATCTTTTGGCTTATAAACCCATCGGTCCGTCTTTCAATCGCGATCACAAATCTTTGTTAACATGTCTCGAACTCAACCTATCGTCGTCGCTTATCACCCATCGTGTCCGAATCTCAATCGTAACGTACTTTTGTGATGTTTCTATGCTCCACTTTACCTCCGAAGCGATTGCGATTGGAACATGGAACTGAAACATTTGTTAATCATAATTTATAAGCCCATCGGGTCCGAATCTCAATCGCAATCGCAACTTTCTGTTGTGATGTTCCGATGCTCCACTTTAACTCCGATGCGATTGGAACATGGAACTGAAACATTTGTTAATCATAATTTATAAGCCCATCGGGTCCGGGCTTCAATCGCAATCGTTATGCCTTTAAATATTGCTGCTGTTCCGACGCTCTTATAACTGGCGGCATTAGGCCGAATTCAAATATATATAAACCATCGTTAATACACCCATCGGGTCCGAACTCTTAATCGCAATCGCAAGTCTTTTAATATGTGTTGCGATTGGGCACTGTTCATTGTATTTTTCCAATGCGATTGGGAAAGGACTTCAAACACGTTTGAATTATAATTCATACCTCCATCGGGTCCGGACTTCCAATCGCAATCGCAACTCATATATTCTCCGATGCGATTGACCAGTGCCGATGCGATTAGACCTGGAACTCAAATATATGTTAACTATGATTTATAGACCCGTCGGGTCCGAACTTCAATCGCAATCGCAACTTCCTGTTGGTTACATGTTCTGCTGCCCTTGCGATCTCCGATTGCGATTGGGGAGGGGTCCCACCTTATAAACTTTGTTTTATGCGCTCCACTTATATAACATAATATATATGCCTTGGTCCTTTGCAGCATACATAATGCGCGACATTTATATGTAAGATGATGGATATATATATATGTATCCTCCATTGGGGTAGGCGATTCCCGGAATAATATTTGTGTTGTATAACGCCGGTTGGAGTGTGCGATTCCCGGAATATGGTTCTGCATTATATGCATTGCATTGCCGCTGGAGTTAAGCGATTCCCGGAATAAGGATTATGTATTATATGTATAACGCCGGTTGGAGTGTGTGATTCCCGGAATTTTGTAACGGCTCTCTGCCTCTGTCACTTAGTCTCTACCTCTGCCTCTGCTGCTTCTGTCACTTTGCCTCTGTCTCTACCTTTCGATAACAGTTCTTCACTGTGCTTCTATGACTGTTACATTTTGACTTTCTTCTTGCTGCCTCTATTGCTTTCGCTGTGCCTCTTTTGCCTTCCTCTGCTTCAGCACTGCCTCTTTTGCCTGAGTGCTGCCTCCTTTGCCATCAATGACAATATTTCCAACAGTCTCCCCCTTTGGCATTGATGGCAATCCACTTTCTCTATTTGCTTTCTCTTTCTCTTGTTGCTTGCTCTTCCTGTTTGCCTGCTCTTCCTCCTGTTGTTTGTTCTTCCTCCCCCTTTGACATCAATGGCAAAGGACGATGCCTCATCTCTCTATATGGGTTCTGTCGTTGCATTTCCTTTCTCTGAGTTACGTTTAGGTCCTCTTCTGCTGAAATTGGACTATGCTGCTCCAGAGTGATGTATGAAACTTGTTGAGAGAACACTTTGGTATAGTGAGCCAATATATGTTTTATAGTTGTGTTTCATTTGTAGTGCCTGTAATATGAATTTTACGATTGAACGGTTCTTGTTGCTTCGGAATGCTGATACTATTGATAATGCTGATAATACTGATAATGCTGATCCTGTGGACTTGTTTTATGCTTATCTTGCTGGTTGTTCTCCCCCTGGAATGATATCTTCGTTTTGTTCTCCCCCTGACACTGTGCTTTCTCTTTATATCAGAGAGTAGCATCTGCAGATACTACCCCTAGTTTATCTCTCAAGTATTGAAATGGTTCTCTAGCAAGAGGTTTGGTAAATATATCAGATGTCTGTTCTTTCGTTGGTACATATTCCAGCTTTACTATCTTCTGAGCCACTTGTTCTCGGAGGAAATGATACTTAATTGGAATATGTTTAGTTTTTGAGTGAAGTACAAGATTTTTAGATATACTTATAGCACTTGTATTATCACATTTGATTGAAATAGGTTCATCAATGCTTACCTTCATGTCTTGAAGAGTTTGCTTCATCCACATGACTTGTGTACAACATGCTGCCGCTGCTATATATTCTGCTTTAGTTGTAGACAAAGAGATGGATGTTTGTTTCTTGCTTAGCCATGCCACCAGACTTTCTCCTAGATAGAATGCACCTCCACTTGTACTCTTCCTGTCATCCACACAGCTGGCCCAATCTGCATCTGTGTATGCTAATAAAGTGAATTTTTTGCTTTTAGGATACCAAAAAGTCCAAGATCGTATTGTTCCCAGATATCCGAATATTATTTTGATCGCTTAAGATGGTTTCTATTTAAATTGTCGGATATCTAGCCACTAGTCCAACTGCTAGCATGATGTCTGGTCTTGATGTTGTCAAATATAACAGACTTCATATCATGGATCTGTAGAGTTTTTTATCTACTTCTGCATACCCATCATCAGCACACAGCTTGCAACCTATGGTCATGGGAGTTGACACAGGTTTGCAGTCCTCCATTTTGAATTTTTTCAGCATTTCTTTTATGTATTTTTCAGAAATAAATGTACCGTGTTCTTTGCTGAATTTGTGTCCCAAGTAGAAACTGAAGCCTTCCGATCAGACATTTCCTAAACTCGTTTTCATTTTCAAAGCAAGAAACTTTGTTAGATCATCTTTGTTGTTTTAAAACATAATGTCATCAACATACACTACAACAATCAAAAAGTTCATTTTCAAGTGGCTTTTATGTACAGGTTTGCCTACTCCCCCTCTCTCAAAACCCTCGTTTTTGCAAATATTTATCCTACTTGAGTACCAAGCACGAGGACCCTTTTTCACCATATAGGGCCTTTTTAGTTTACATAAGGGCCGTCTTTATCTGTCAATGAGAAACCTTCTCGTTGTTCCATGTACACTTCTTCTTCTAGATCACCATTAAGAAAAGCAGATTTTACATCCATTTGATATACCTTGAAATCTTGATAGCATGCAAATGCCAGGAACATTCTGATAGCTTCCATTCTAGCTATAGGGGCAAATGTTTCATCATAATCAAGTCCTTCTATTTGTGAGTACATCCTTTGCAGACCAGCCTTGCTTTATTCCTGATTACTTGTCCTTGCTCATTCATTTTGTTTTTGAATACCCATTTTGAACCAATGATATTTTTCTCAATAGGTCTAGGAACTAGTTCCCAGGTATTGTTCTTCTCGATTTGGTCCAATTCTTCATTCATTGCTTTTATCCAATACTTGTCCTTGCTGGCTTCTTCAAATTTCTTTGGCTCTATTTGTGATAACATGGCTATGTATACTTCTTCTGTTTTTTATGTTAGCTGCCTTCTTGTCTGGACTCTTGCTTTCTTGTCTCCTATGATCTGATCTTCAGGATGATTCTTCTGAGTGTATCTTGAGGGGGTTTTTGAGCTCAGCTCTGCATCTTCTGTTGTCTTGCTGGTTTCATCATCATTCTCGTCTTCTTCTTCATTGTTGTCTGATGTACTGCAGCAGTCTGTATCTCTAGTATTGTTTGGAAGTTCTTCATCAAATCTCACATCAATACTTTCAACTATCTTCCGAAGGGTCTTGTTGTAGCACCTGTACCCTTTACTTTTGGAAGCATATCCTAGAAATATCCCTTCATCTGCTCTTGCATCAAATTTGCCAAGATTTTCATCGTTATTCTTTATGTAACACTTGCTTCCAAAGATTCTGAAATGTTTGATTGAAGTTGGCTTTCCATGCCATAGTTCATAGGGAGTCTTGTCACTGCTTGGCCTTAAGTGAGCTTTATTAAGGATATGTACTGCTATGTAATCGCTTCTCGCCCGTAAGGTTTGAGCAATATTATTCTTCGCATCATAGTTTTAGCTATTTTGTTGGTATGACCGTTTTGTCTCTCTCGTTACCCATTCGAGGTGTCCCCGCAATAGTAAATTGTTGCTTTATTCCATGTTCATTACATAGGTCATAAAAGTCATAATCTCAGAATTCTCCTCTTCTATCTGATCTCGATATGATTTCACTTGCATCCGCTTTTTCTTTCTCGCTAATGCTTTGAATATCTTAAAATTTTC
Source organism: Pinus albicaulis (assembly GCA_034641835.2). Classification (NCBI taxonomy): domain Eukaryota; kingdom Viridiplantae; phylum Streptophyta; class Pinopsida; order Pinales; family Pinaceae; genus Pinus; species Pinus albicaulis. The sequence continues at coordinate 214,853 of JAXQQM020061419.1, read as the reverse complement.
CAAGAGCTTCCGATTTGTTCGTGAGAAAGAAACCACAAGGTTTGGCCTCCGGAGAAAATCATCTATTATCAACGTGAAGTAGGATTCTCCACTTGGTGTTTTAGTTCTTGCAGGTCCACATAGATCCATGTGCACAAGCTGGAGTGGTCTTCTAGTTGATAGCTCATCTTTAGATTTAAAGGATGTGCGAGTTTGTTTCCCAAATTGACAAGATTTGCATATGGTATTTGAAGGCCTCTTTATTTCAGGCATATCTCTGACAGCTTTCTTCTTACTCAGTCTGATGATATGGTCGAAGCTGAGATGTCCTAATCTCCTATGCCATAACCATGACTCCTCAAGTTTGCTCAGATGGTAGGCTTCATCCTCCTCTTTTACTATGTACACATTACTCTCTATTCGGACACCTTTGAGTAGAGTCTTTCCTGTTGTGCTTGATCTGACTTCACAGTCTTGTGCTCTAAAGAGAACTTCATAGCCTTTGTCACACATCTGACTGAAACTCAGTAAATTTGCTTTCAGCCCATCTACAAATAGTACATCTTGGGCCTTTCCTCTTCCATTATCTATGCTCACTGAGCCTTTTCCTTTGATCTTACCTGATTTATCATTGCCAAAAGTAACATTGCGAGATTTATTTTCATCAAGAGTAATAAACTTGTTTTTATCTCCTATCATGTGTTTAGAGCAGCCACTGTCCAAATACCATTGACTCTTCAAATCTTGAGAAGTTAAAGCCAAGTCACATTTATTCACCTTCTTTATCCACCGGAGGCCCCCTTTTGTTTGGTATCTTTTGTGAGGTGATGAATTATATCCCTTTAGAGAACACTTGGAAGATATATGCCCAATTTGATTGCATATACAACATTTGATTATAGTTTTTGCAGAATTGTGAGCATGAACAAAATTTATTTGACTCATAAAACTCCTTAAGGTATTGAACATCAGTCTTTGTCCATACTTTCTACATTCAATAATTCTATGGCCAAAATCCTTACAATAAAAACAATAACCATAGAAATTACTTGCATACCTGATGTAAGGTTGTCTCTTCCATGCTTGCCTCTTTTTCTGGTTTGAATCATTCCTCCTTGCACGACAATATGCAACAATGTGTCCCTGCTTGTGGCAGACATAACAGGTGGCATTCTTCATAGGAGGCAAGAATCTCCTTTGATGGCTTCCAAATTTGATATAATCAGGAATATATGATCTTTTTTCTGTTGTCTTAGTATTTGTTACAATCTTTGTTATTAGAGGTTTCTTCTGGTCTCTGTCTTTCTCATTACATGTTTCTTCCTTTGTAGGAATTATTTGGGCTGCTTCATCAACCTTCTTTGCTTTCACAAAATTATATTTTGTTTTCCTTTTCTTTGCCTTTACTTGATTCTCCTTCATAGCCTATCCCAGTTTTTATTAGAGGAGATCTTTGAGCATCCAAGATTTCATTCAACCTACTAGAACTTGTCATTTGAGAAGGGTATATAGAAAATTTCTGTTGAGCACTTTCTAATTTCCTTCTTAGACACATAATTTCTTCTTCCAGCTTCTCTTGTTCCCGAGTTTTATCTTTGATTTTCTGAAGTAATATATCTTCTATCTTTTTGGCTTCTTCAAGCTTTACCTTTAGCTACATGAGGACTTCTAAATCTTGTTCTTCTTTCACACATTTGAGGAGAATCTCTTTTTGTTTTCTGTATTTTAGTTTGAGTCTGTCAATCTCCTCCAGAGCACTTCTTAGCTCCCCCTCAAGATCGACTTCCCCTTCTTCTTCTTCTTCTAGCGGGAGTCCTTCAAGATCTTCTATGGCCATTAATAAAAATTCAGAGGTTCCCTCTTCTCTTGAGAGTTCATCTGAGTCTTCAGATGCACTGCTGTCTTGCTGAGCATAGAAGGATTTTCTGCTGAATTTCTTTCCTTTCTGCCAATTCTTTGATGTGTCTTTCTCTGATTCTTGAGCTTGATTACTTACTTTCTTGTGAGGACATTTAGCAGCATAATGTCCAACTCTTCCACAGTTAAAGAATTTAAAAGGAAGTTTACCTTTGTATCTACCTGAGCCTCTATCCAATTTCTTGACAAATTTAGCCTCTTCTTCATCAGAGCAGGAGCATATGTCTTCCTTTTCTTCTTTCTTCTTTTCTGTTTTGAATGTTGCCTCCCTTGTACTTGGGTTCTTATGAGGGAGCCTCATCTCATATGCTGTAAGATTTCCTAGTAGTTGGTTCATGGTCAAGGTCTCCCAATCAGCTGTTTCTTCTATTGCAGACACCTTGGGATTGAATCTGGATGGAAGAGATCTTAGAATCTTTTGTACAATTATACCTTCTGGTATTGTTTCTCCAAGAGCTTTCATACTGTTAACAATTTCTGAAACTTTTAAGAAGAAGCTGCCAACATCTTCATCATCATTCATTTTTAAATTTTCAAACTGGGCTCTATATACTTGAAGTTTGGCAGTCTTAACCTTTTTATTTCCCTCATAGATATTCTCTAGAGTGTCCCACATTTCTTTGGCAGTCTTACTATGCATTATTTTGATAAAATCAGCTTCACATAGTCCATTTAGGATTGCATTCATTGCTTTTGCATTAGCTACAAAGCTTTGTTTAGCTTCTTTCTCTGTATCAGTTGACTTTGTGACATATCCAATTTCCACAGCATCCCAAACTTCTAATCCTAAGGACATTATATAAGCTTTCATTCTTATTTTCCAAAAGGCATAATTTGCACCTGTAAAGAAAGGGGATTTATTGGTTGAGCTTCCTTCTTGACTTGCCATCTTGAGAGCATAGGATCTCCTTTCAGTTGTTATACTGATATACAAGGAACCTCGCTCCGATACCAATTGTTGAACCTCTAATTAAACTGAGAGGGGGGGGGGGTGAATCAGTTTAATACATTCCTGATCTTTTAAAACTTTTCATTAAACTTATTTACACCTTCATTTCAAACTCAATTTGATGTGAGAGTAACTTTAGAATGTAATCAGAAAGTATTAGTTTAATAGAGCAGTAGACTTAATATGAGAGCAGCAGGTATTAAGCAAATGATACATATTAGATCAATACATAAATATCATGCACAGAGACACCAGATATAAGTGGAAACCCATAAAGGGAGAAAACCACATCTTATTATTGTTGTGATGCAAAGGCAAGCTCCAACTCCCTCTCACCATTGTTTTTCTGCAGGCACCAACCTACAGGAGGCTCCTACCTCAATTCTGCAAGCTACAACTTGCAAGGAAGCACCAACTCCCTTTATTTTTCTGCAGGCACCAACCTACAGGAGGCTCCAACCTCAGTCAGCTACAACTGACGACTATCAAGCTGCAACTTGATAGGGAAGCTCCAACTTCCTCAATTTATCAAACTAAAAGTTTGCTGATTTACCTCAGATATCAGCCCTATTCTATAGCTTCTCCTTCTATTCTGCTTTTCTTAATCTTCTCTGCCTCACTCTTCTATATTCTGCCTTCTCTTGATTTACTCTCTCTTTTTTGCCTCACTCTTCTATATTCTGCCTTCTCTTGATTTACTCTCTCCTTCTTCTTTTTTTGAATATCAAGATGATATTATTTATAGATTTCCTCACATGACTGTTTGTATTCTGCTTGGAATTCGAAATGGAAAGTCATGTCTCTTTGCCTTCTGCCTTCTCACTCCTTTTATCAGCTTACTCAGAAATTATAACTGTAGGTGTCAATTTTAACATTAGAGTGGGAGTTTGTTTTCTCTCGGAGACTTGCCAATGCATCACAAACAATAAAAACAATTAAACCATTTACATTCGAATTACAATGTGAATTCCAGCTCACTTATTTTGTCTCTTGGTTTGTTGTGCATTTGTCTTTTCTGTGACTGTGTTTTGACTCTTTTCTGCTCTGTATGCTTTTTTGTCCTCTGCTGTGGTGTATTTGCTGCATACGTGTAACAGTGCTTTTATATCAGTGCCTCTTAGAAAAATACGTGACTGCTGACTTGCAGCAAGTGTCTTGTTGATGTGGAACTTTCCGCAAGCGGAACGGACATATATCACAGTCATTGTATATTAAGAATCACCCTCCCGTTAAGCTGAGGCCCGTGGGTCTACAGACCACACGGCTTATCGCAACAACGTTATATATATATATATATATATATAGATAACAGCGCCCTTTCATATATATATAAGTAATTTCAACACTCGGCATACATACAACCTTCCTTTTAAAAAGACTTAAATCAATTCTCGGCATTATATAATAAAAACTCTTTAAACAAATAAGAACTCCTTTCGGGCTCACTCGCAGATATTTCCGATGCGATGTATCACTCCTCAGCCTCTTCCGATTGCGATTATTCACTGTTATGGCGAAACTTCAAACATATATCGGTCTTGGCTTATAAACCCATCAGGTCCGGCCTTTCAATCGCAATCACAAATCTTTGTTAACATGTTCCGAAACTCAAACCTATCAAGTCACAGTTTATCAGTCCATCGGGTCTGAATCTCAATCGCAATCGCAACTTTCTGTTGTGATGTTCCGATGCTCCACTTTACCTCCGATGCGATTGACCATGGAACTGAAACATTTGTTAGTCATAATTTATAAGCCCATCGGGTTCGGGCTTCAATCGCAATCGCAAGTCTTTAACATGTGTTCCGATTGACCAGTGCCGATGTGATTGGAACATGGAATTGAAACATTTGTTAATCATAATTTATAAGCCCATCAGGTCCGGGCTTCAATCGCAATCGCAAGTCTTTAACATATGTTCCGACGCTCTTATAATCTCCGATGCGATTAGCCGGAATTCAAATATATATAAACCATCATTAATACACCCATCGGGTCCGAACTCTTAATCGCAATCGCAAGTCTTTTAATATGTGTTGCGATTGGCCACTGTTCATTGTATTTTGCCGATGTGATTGGGAAAGGACTTCAAACACGTTTGAATTATAATTCATACCTCCATCGGGTCCGGACTTCCAATCGCAATCGCAACTCATATATTCTCCGATGCGATTGACCAGTGCCGATGCGATTAGACCTGGAACTCAAATATATGTTAACCATGATTTATAGACCTGTCGGGTCCGAACTTCAATCGCAATCGCAACTTCCTGTTGGTTACATGTCCTGATGCCCTTGCGATCTCCGATTGCGATTGGGGAGAGGTCCCACCTTATAAAATTTGTTTTATGCGCTCCACTTATATAACATAATATATATGCCTTGGTCCTTTGCAGCATACGTAATGCGCGGCATTTATATGTAAGATGATGGATATATATATATGTATCCTCCATCGGGGTAGGCGATTCCCGGAATAATATGTGTGTTGTATAACGCCGGTTGGAGTGTGCGATTCCCGGAATATGGTTCTGTATTATATGCATTGCATTGCCGCTGGAGTTAAGCGATTCCCGGAATAAGGATTATGTATTATATGTATAACGCCGGTTGGAGTGTGTGATTCCCGGAATTTTGTTACGGCTCTCTGCCTCTGTCACTTAGTCTCTGCCTCTGCCTCTGCGCTTCTGTCGCTCTGCCTCTGTCTCTACCTTTCGATAACGGTTCTTCACTGTGCTTCTATGACTGTTACATTTTGACTTTCTTCTTGCTGCCTCTATTGTTTTCGTTGTGCCTCTTTTGCCTTCCTCTGCTTCAGCACTGCCTCTTTTGCCTGAGTGCTGCCTCCTTTGCCATCAATGACAATATTTCCAACAGATTCTCCCAACTTGCTGCACCCCTTACAGACCTTACTAAGAAGGGGGCATTCAATTGGACGGATACAGCACAGAGGGCTTTTGATAGGATCAGGGAGGTGATGAGCAACTGTCTGGTGTTAGCCTTTCCAGATTTTACACAGCCCTTTGTCTTCAAGTGTGATGCATCAGGGGAGGGGATCGGCGCAGTTTTGATGCAGGGAGGCCACCCCATAGCTTTCGAGAGCCGGAAGCTATTGCCACATGCGAGGTTGTATGCTATATACGACAAGGAGATGTTGGCCATCATGCATGCATTGGCCAAGTTTCGGCAGTACCTGGTAGGGAATAGATTCAGGGTGAGGACGGATCACAACAGCCTCTAAATCTCTGATTGTTCCTAGAGCAAAAACAGTTGCAGGAGAGGCAATAGAAGTGGGTCAGCAAGATGACGTCGAGTATGTCAAGGGGAAGAACAACATTGTGGCTGATGCACTTTCACGCAGACCAACAACGTTGTCTTTGATGAGTTTGGACACAGACTGGAGGGTTCAACTGTTGGTAGAGTACTCCAAGGACCGTTTTGCCTATGGGGTTTTGGATGGACAGGTGACAGATGACAGGTACAGAGTGATGGACAAGGTGATCTATTACAAGGACAGGATCTTCTTGACTGAGGGCTCCCAGCTCAAGAAGAAGATATTGCATGCCTCGCATGATTCACCATTATCAGGCCACCAAAGGTTTACCAAAACCTATAGAGCCATCAGGGAGAGGTTCTCTTGGAAGGGCCTCAAGGAGGACGTGCTCCAACATGTCAGGGAGTGCGAAGTTTGTCAGCGTAATAAGGGGGGAACGAACCATCCAGCAGGGTTATTACAGCCTCTTCCCATACCTGAGGCGAAATGGGATAGTATTTCGATGGACTTCATTACAGGGTTGCCCACTGTGCAGGGCAAGGATTGCATATTTGTAGTCATTGATCGGTTGACTAAATATGCTCATTTTTTCGCCATATCAGCACATTACACTGCAGCACAGGTAGCAGAGTTGTTCTTCAGGGATGTATTCAGGTTGCATGGTCTCCCAAAGACCATTGTCAGTGACAGGGACAGCCGCTTCATGGGCGGGTTTTGGCAGGAGCTTTTCCGTTTGGTAGGCACTGAGTTGACACCAAGTACTAGTTACCACCCCCAGACGGATGGACAGACAGAGATAGTGAACAAGTGGCTGGAGGGCTACTTGCGTAACTATGTCAGCGGGCAGCAGAAGGCATGGTTGAGATGGTTGCATTTGGGGGAGTATTGCTACAACAACACTCATCATATGTCCATCGGTATGTCTTCGTTTTATGCATTGTATGGATATCATGCTTTATCTTTTGCTGACATGATGTTTGGTGCTAGCAAGGCTCCTAGAGCCAAGGATTGGATCCAAGAGAGTCAGGATATACTCCGAGCTCTCAAGGATAACATGGCTACAACGCAAAATCAGCAGAAGTTGTACACCGACAGGGGACGTGTTGAGAAGCAGTTTGAGGTAGGGGATTTGGTCTACCTACGCTTGTAGCCATATCGGCAGTCCATGTTGAAGCAGAAGGGGGCTGAAAAGCTCAAGCCTCGCTTCTATGGACCATACAGGGTGACACGCAGAGTTGGAAAGGTTGCATATGAGTTGGAGATGCCCATTGGTAGCAAGATTCACAATGTTTTTCATATGTCATGCCTGAAAAAGGCACTGGGGCAGCAGGTGACTGCAAGAGAGGAGCTCCCACCCACAAATGATGAGGGGCATTTGGTGCTACAACCGAAGGGCATTATTGATACTAGGGAGAAGCAACTTTGGAGCAGGACAGTCAGAGAGTACCTAGTGAGATGGAGGAATTTACCAGATGAGGATGCCACCTGGGAGAGTGAGAAGATTCTGCAGCATCCATCATTACAGTTGCTTGAGGACAAGCAACGTTTTGCCGAGGAGGGCTGTAATATTCCCAATTAGCAATAGCTAATTGGAAATATTAATTTTGACTATTTTGCCTTCATAAAGTTAAATTATAAATAAAGTGGGTGAAGAGGACACTCAGCTCACACTTAGGATAAAAAGTATTTCCTAAAGTCACTTAAGAGACATGTTTATTTGGCAAGTGGGGCCTAGTGGTCAAGTGGCAGCGTGGAAAAAGGGGCAGCGTAGATAGCCTGGGGCCAAGCCAACGCAGAGAGAGATGGACAACGTGGCCCAAGGGGACAGCACAGAGATTGGTGGGGCCTAGGTGAGGGAAAGGCTCACCAGGCATAAAAGGAGGGAGGGTCTCCTCATTCTCATTCATTCTGATTATGCATCTTTGAGATTTGTCTTTTGACATTGAGCACGCTTGTTGTTTAGCAAAGTCTGCACGTAATTTTCAGTACATCGAGTGTCTCCGTTCGGAGATCCCAACCTTAGCCCCGGGAGACTTCGAGTGCTTGCTCGGGTGAGGAGTTCCACCTTGTTTTACCTGAGAGGATAGCAACATCTGCAGTTGGGAGCATTCTTTGGAAGAGACAACGCAGTTAGTGAGAGGGAGGACGCAATCTTGGATAGAGGGAGTTCCGGATTGAGGGTTTATCACGGGATTTTGCCCGGAGGAGTTCGAGAGGGAACAGCCCTTCCATATTCTAGCATTTTCACAGAGTTGGAGACCATCATTTGCATCAGGGCACTCAGGGGCAGCATTTCTCCTTTGGGGATAGCGTAGTGCCTTAAGGAAGGTATATTCGAGGGTCAACCATTTTCAGAAATCTTTCTGGGCTTTTTTGGGTTTTGTGTGGAGAGGCTATTTCCAGAGTTTCATAATTTTCCGAGGAGGGGAATAGCCCCAAATCAGCTTCTCATTCCAGCAGTAGCAACAGCGCCACCAGCAGCACTGGAGATTTCGCAGTCTTGAGTTAGCAGCCATTCCAGGTCACATTCTGAGAGTATTTCTACGCTTGCCTAGTGCAAGCCAAGGTGCCATCATTCTGATCACCTTTTGTACTCATTTCTATCTTTCAGTATTAATAAAATGGCTCAGCGTTCTCCATATTGGTTATTGTTCATGTGATATCTCTCTAGTTGTTGTTTGTCTTTGTTTATGTGCTTTATATTCCTGTTTATTTCTATTCGGAATATTACACATAAATGACCCCATGGGTCTCCATATGAGTCGAAGATGCTTGTAAACCCTTTGCAAGGGCTCGAGTGATGGAATGAATGTTGCCATGATATCGTACAAGTCCCAGGACACCTACAAAGGGTGTGGAGCTCATGTGGGGCCTGCTAGGCATAGTGTACCAAACCCATCATCATCATCCCAAAAGTGGATCTCTAGTAGTCTCTGAACATCGGCGGGGATCTATGGAGTGATGTCTGCTGCTGGGAGGTCCATGGATCTCTACACACACCCTATATATGCCAATGTAGCCCTGTGGGGGTTAGGACCCCATATAAGGAGACCAAACCCAAATGGAAATCACCTGTAATCATGTATAAGATCCAATGCGCCCCGTAGGCTTCCAGTACAACCAATCATTAGAATAATCCTGTAAAAGAGTTTATAAACCATGGATAACAAAATGGGCACTTCACAATGGCATGCCCTTCCGTAGTAGGCTTTGGCATGTGCTAGTGTCTCCAAGCTCCAGAGGGGGTTAACCAAACACCATATTAGGTGGTTTCAGCCCTTAAAGGGGATAATAGGTCAAGGTACATCCCTCTAATGGGGGTGGCAAGTGATAAATAGATGAGATGGAGTAGGGAATGAGAGGGGCAATCCTTGGCCACATATCGAGGCATAGCGGCACCTAGATAGGGGAAGCCCATACTTGGGTATATAATGTGTACGAGGGAGCGATCTTGGTACATGAGGTGGTCCGGCCTTGATTTTTCCACCCTTCTTTATATACCTTTTTCCTTTTATGAATTTTCTTTAATTAACTGCTCGAGGCGCAAAGGACAAGAGCATGATATGTAAGATATAGCAGTGATTACCCCCTTTAAGGTAGGGTCGTTCATTGCCCTCCAGGGGTTGGGACAATCATGGGTTTTTGAATGATAAGGAGGCTCATCTAGGGCCTATGGAACCAGCGTGATGACCATGGATGGGGTAGAGCTCATGTGTTGGATTTTGCCCACGTGCTAATTCTTTTTGTCTTGACCATTTTTTGCATTTTGTGGTACAATTTCTTGTTAAGTGTGGGCCAATAATGCTTTTTCTTTTTCTTTTAGCTCAATGGCATCATTCTAGGCCTTACCCAAGGAGGGGACAAGGGGATATGAAGGTTACCCCCATGTGGACTGAGAGAGACAATGTGGACCCAGGTGGGAGAAATGATGAATGGGGTGTGTTGACCGCACTTTGTCAACTACCCCATAGCAGTACACCCCCATTTTTTCAAATGGGATTCGTCATGTTTGACGTGGTTGCGCCATTCAGATTCCGTCATCCAGATGTCATCGTCGATCGACAGTTTTTATAATGATGTAAACCCATTCTGCATTTTATGATGTAAATGATCTAAGTAAGACCGTCAGTGTATGTAATAGCCTAGGTAAGCCTAGTATGTTGTTGATGACTTCCATTCTAGGAGGTTTTTTGTCTCACTGATTCACGAAAGTGATCGGCAGAGTTTTTCCCTCCAGCCTCACCCCAAAGCTAGGATGGATTTTGTCATCAGCATGCTAAGTGAGTCCTAGTGTTTTTTATCGAGTCCTTGTAAAAGTAGTTTGAACTACTTGGTCTACTAGATCATATGTTGAGTCGCAGAACTGGGTATTTATTTGAGGGTCTATGCAAGTGGGTTTTCCCCCTTCATGTATGTAAATGTATTTTCTCATGTAAAAGAGGGTTGGAAAAATAATTATAATCCCCTCTTAGTCAATTAATTAAATTTTCTGGTCAATTAATAATAAAATCCTAAACCAGAAATTTAATTAATTTAGGGTCCTAAATTAGGATTAAATCTTTAAAGGCAAAATTTGTAGGTCCTTGGAAAATGATTTTGAAAGCCCCAAACCAAGGGAATATTGAGAATTTTAAGAAATATTGGACCCTTGGGCCTTGGTGGTTAAATCAAAGTCAAAATTATGGGGTAATTAACTCAAAAATAGTATTTTTGAGTTAATTAAAAATGAATTAAATGATAAATTCGTTTTTTCCCCAAAATTTTAATTTCAACGCTCCGGATTAAAAGATAATTAAATCTTTTGGACGGTTGAGATTATTTTGACGAGGATCATCCAAACTAGCCGTTAGAGATCTTGTCCTATAAATTTAGAGGTCTTTGTCAGTGTTGAGTGATCCGATCTTAGAATCGTGCACTTGCTCTTAGAAGCTCTTGTAAATTTTTTGAGGAATAAAGCTAAAGACTTTGGGGTTACAAATCTGGATGTTCCTTCTCAGATCTATGTGGTGAATTGTCTCTAAACTCTGCTACTTGGTTTCTTGCATTTTATGGTTGATGGCCTACATGGATTAATCTGCATACAGGTATCTTGTGCAGCTTTCTGGGTTTATAAAATAACATTCTAATTTTTCTAAGGGTCTCATGTTGTTTTCTTAAATCTCTATCAGTCTAAAGTCCAGATCTAAGTGTGCAGGGAATTTTTTTAAGATTGGGCGTCTGGGGAAGTCTTCGGTTGGACCAGCCGACTCCCAATAAACATAAATCTGATAAGCTCTTTATTTGTTAAATTTCGGGTCTATCTTACGATATTTGTGATTTTGCAGGGTTTCGAAGGCTTGTGCCTCTCACTTAAACTTTAAATTTCTGAAAATTGTGCTAAATGAATTTTAAATCTGACCATGAGGGTTTTAAATTTGTAAAATAGTTGTAAATTTGTAAATTTTTCAAGATTGTTAGGGTTTAATCATTAAAATTGGCGTGTGTGTCTTCAGATCTGACTAGTTGGTGCAGGTTACAGGTTCAAATCGAAATTTTTTTAAAGATCTAAGGCAAATCTGGCTTCCAAGAGCCAGATCTGGCCTCAAATCATCTCTGTGGGCAATCTGGATGTCATTAAATTAGAACAATGTTGAAAATCTAACTGTGAAGGAAGGAATTGTACGAACTGGGTTATTCACTACATCCGGCCTTCATCTGCGTCCTTTGTTCTCACTAATGCCAAACTCTTTTCATCGTTCAATTCGTTCCCCATCCGATTTCTACATGCCCTAGCCCTCATCTGCTGTCCACGTCCAATCTAGCTCTGCATTTGAGCATTTTTCTCTGCCAATCGAACACTGCATTCTCCTTAGCGTTGAATCCTCCTGCCGTCCAGCACTAGCCTCTTCATTTGCTGTCGATTCATATCTTCTGCCCTCACCAAACGCGCACAAACTAAAAAACGACAAACGTCAAGCTCTTTTCATCGCGTCCACCTGCAAACACAAGCGTGAAAGCGGCATAAGCTTCCAGCGGATCCACCGAATTCTCCTCCACGCCGTCGACCAAGCTCGACCTGCAAAAAACTCAAACGCACACACGCAGACATCAAAGGATAAAACCCGCGTCGAAAATTTTCTTGGTTCGATGTCACATTTGTAAAGCTTTAATTTTAAATTTTGTACATGGTTCGATTTTAGAATTAGATTTAATAATCGTTGTTTTAGATTTGTAATATAGTTTAGTTTATGATTTTGATAGCGTAAGTCTTAGTTTCAAATTGGTCGGTTTTCTTCTTTTTTTAAGATTTCGTTTTAGTTTTCATTTAAGTCTAATTTAGATTGTGATTTAATTTAACTCTAGCTTAGCGTTAAAATTTTTAGTTTAGATTTAGGATTTCATTTCTTTTAATTTAGATTTAGTTCTAATCCCTTGTGTAATTTAGTTTGACTTTTTAATTTAGTTTAGATTTAACTTTAGTTTTAGGATTTAATTTTAGAGTTTAATTTAGATTAGTTTTGCTTAATTTGTTTTAGATTTAAGTTTCAATTTAGATTTAGATTTTTTTATTTTGTTTTAGATTTCTAAAATAAAAAATACAAAAACATAAAAAATTTCAAATCTTCTAGAGTCAAATGGGCAAATTTCATTCTTATCTAAAGTTTTGACCATAGAAATATTTTCTGGATCGAGGTTAATTGAAGCATCATAAATCTGGAAATATTGCGAACAGTTGGCATTTTCATCATTCATGGTTGTGGTGTTTTTAATCAAATATCATTGATCAATCGTGTTTCCATAAGCAGCAGTTAGTTATCATTTACTGGTTTATAATCGCATAACGGGATTTTGTTTGACTCCATAAGGCACTGGTCTCTAAAGTGAAATCTAATCTAGATCTGTGGAATCTCGTTCATTTCTTAAGTATTTGATGTTTTAGCTGTGTCTCCTGGATTTATCTTTCATTATCTAATAGGGTCTACCTCCCTTAGCCTGCAAGGAGACAGCTTAAAGAGAGAGATTGGGGATAAAGGTGACAGCCCCCAGTCTGAGCCGTTGTCGCGGTGCCCTGAACAATCTGTGCGACAACAGGGTGTATAGTGAGTGGAAAGGGAGTAATATATGTGGATAAAGGAGTGGGACCATGCACCCAATGTTGGGGTTTCCCAAGTAGTACCACCCTAGAACCAAATTGTCACTAAAGGAGATTTCATGGGACTAAGAACCAGGGTAACATCCAAAAGAGATCAAGGGGACAGGAGCACAGGCTAAGTCCACTCTTTCCGCCAAATCCCACCATTAATCCATGCCAATAAGTATCATGATAAGTAAACTCAATACTCAATTACCAAATGAAAATACATACCTTTAGATTCGTGAGGCCCACCTTCAAACATACGATCAATACAGGTGGGTGAGGGACCACATGGCTGGCTCAGGTGGCGGAGAAATGGCACAACGAGTTGTAAGAGGGCCGCAAGGGGTTGTTGGTTGTCGACTGAGGTCCATCATGTTGTGAAGACAATCCCCTCTATGGACAAAGGCGATCTCTCTAGCCCTAGAGTGGGTCTAGCAACGCACGAGACTAACTAATGAATCCTTTCCTAGCTTGTATTCAAAGCGGAAGAAGAAGAAGAAGAACCTACCTCTTCCTGATGCTATTGTCCAGTCCTTTGATGAAGACCTTGATTCCACGATCCTTCAGGCTCGCTCCTCGCAACTTGTGACGTTCGAATAACTGTAAGAGATCAAGAGACGACAACAAGAAACGTGACAAGATACATAGCATACATCGAATACAAACTACCTAATAGATCAAGGAGCATTAGGCTACTTGCATAGATATCTAGACAAATATGGAAAGTGAAACATTATTAATTATAGAAAGAGGAAGCATACAACCGTGGCCTTGATGTTGTAGGCCTCCCTTTGGTGATGTCCAATTCGAAACAGAGGCTCTTCAAGCAATCCTTCTCCCAAATGGAAAATTAGTCATAATCATAACATAAGGATGCAAAGGATTAATGATCAGATAAGACCAACCAGTAGTGGAAGGATGGGATTCAATTTATAGGTAGGGAGGAGTTAGGGATCCATAAAGGAAGAAGGAAGGCCCACTTCTCCAGGGAAAATTCCCTAATGAAAGGATCAATAGCTCCAAATGAGAGAGCTCGCCCATATCTCCACCGAACCATATCTAGCTTGTCGTTCTGGAAGCTTATAGTGCACAAATCTTCTTTTCCATTTGAGGAAACATTACCAGAAAGGGTTCAGCGTGGTTTTGCCTATCAAAAGCACGTTGGCAACGCTAGGTCAAAGTGTGGCAACTTGCCATCAACACGGGTAGGAAGCTGGCAAATAGACCTGACCCAGAAATTTAGGTTTTGAGCTAAGCTTCTCCAGAAAATCTTGAAGGAAACTTTCTCTTAATCTTCAAGGGATATCATGATGTATTTTCCATGGTGGATATACTACACAATGGTCATCTTAGGGCACTTCAGGATTAGGGACGGGAAGTAAGTAGGGTGACAAATTACTGTGTAACAAATGCCCCCTAAAGCATGAAGGCGGAACAGGGAGTGATGGGTGAAATGCTTTACAAACAAGGCAAGGATTCAGAATACCGCCAGGAGACCTACCAAATCAAGCACAATACAATATGTGACATCTCTGATATAAACATGCCAAATAACATATCTCTGTATAGGCATCAAATAACACATGAACCCACTGCAATGTCGCAGCCATTCATCTGAAAGAGATCATGGAAATGGATCCACGGTATGGTCGCAGCCATCCGTATAGAAAGGATCATGTGTATAATCATGAATACTCAATAATTCCACGCAGCTTGGATAATAACAAATGTGATCCAGGGTCTTCGTCTCTATCTCAATCTAGCCATTGTACAAATCTAACCATGTGAATAGATGTACTTATGTCAAACATGGTAGAAACCACCTGATTACCAGTCAATAATGTAAACCGTTAACAAGCACGAGAGAAACCACCAATGATGACGATGGCCCTCAAGGTACGACAATACAATCTACAAGTGTGAATGAATGAGTTGAAGTCGAACATTTGCAGAATCATCCGATCGAAGGCCAATGATGTGAAATTGTCGTCAAACGTGAAGAACTTGCCATTGAGGCATGCAAGCTCCAAGGTACTGAAAAAGAGTTTCTAAATCAACTTCCTAGTTAATGAGCTGAAGTCGATAGGAAGTGATCCGTCGAAGGAGGGCCATAATGATTCCCACATCATCGACACGAAACAAAGGATTTCTGAAGATGATAGGAGTGATTCAGGACTGTGGCAGACAGGGTCAAATAAGTAGAGGATGTTGACTGTTACAACAAGGACTTCTCTTGAACATATTGGCAACATGACTTCGAAGTGTGGCAGCATTTGAATCAACAATGGGATCAAAGGTCATGGTGATGACAGATTATGATCAAATAAGAGACAAACGGATTTCTCAAACCCCGGGAGGAAAGTGACGAATGAAGGATATCCCCAACTCGACACGAACTGCAGACGAGTGTCATGTTCAAGAGTGACATGTTGCCTCAAAACACATAGGAAGTTCCACTTTCAATTTTCCCCCGTTATTGCTAACGAGTACCTCTTTATTTTTTATAGCAAGCGTGAAGAGGATAGCATATGCTTAGCGTATAAGTTCATTCTTCGAATGAATCCATCCTAGTAAGTTTAACGAGCCCTAGGAAGGAGGAACTTGACCTTGTCATGGTGACAAGTCTTTCGCTGTTTATGTTTTACGAGTCCGACGGAAGAGTAACTCGGTATCTTTTTAATGTTTAGAGAGTTTGAAAAAGAGACAAAAAAGAAAACTGCATCAGGTCCCTTTTCATTAATTGTCACTCGAATCCAAAATGGTAGAAAACAATATCTGAGAGAACCTCTTGACCATGTTCAATCAAGGTATTCATTTTTCGTAAATAGTCAATCTCAGCCCGAAAAATGGGTAAATGTATACTGAGACCACATTAATTCATTTAATTTAACGAGTTTGAAATGACAAGTACTCAACGATCTCTTTAGTTTTCGAGAGTCAGAAAAGAGCTTAAAGATGACTCCAAGGGGTTCTTTTTCGTTTACTTTTAACGAGTTTGAAAAAGAGATAAAATAAAACTCGTTGCATCGGTCAAAAATGATCAGTGTCACCGTTAAAAAAGATCCTGTTGCACAAAGAGAACCACACAACACTGATATTGAGAAAAATAATAAAATAATGGAAAAATTATATTTAAAACTTATAAATAGTCAAAAAGCAAAATCATTTTTACCATTCCACTTTGGGTAAATTGGAGAAGCAGATTTTACCTCATTTTCCTCTGATCTTCAGACAAGCGGTGTGGCCGATCCAGGACACCATTCGACAATCTGTCAATTGCAGGTAAGAGTTGTCTCTCTTCTTATTATTTTCATTCCATGTTTAAGTCATTTGTTTAGGAAATTTTGATGTTAAGGGGAGGATTTCAAAATTTTATGTCGCGGGTGATCAGTGCTGGTTTGACCTATCTGAATCGCATTGATCACCAATAGCCTGTTAGGCCATCGCTTCGTCGGCGCGGATTTAATTCCGACAGATGCGTTGAGCGCAAAGAAGAATTTAAAAAATGAAATTTCTCCGTTCTTAATGATTTATTTCCTGTTTTGATCGGTTGAAAACTCCTAAAATATCATTTATGGATGTTTTGTAGGTGTTTTCGACGAAAATGGTTATTGAATGGAAAGAAAGAGGCCATGAGGTAGAAGATCATGAAGCTCTCCAAGATCCACATTGTATCAATGCCTTGAAAAATTTTGGTTTGCTCAAGTTCTTTCAAACCTCAAGACTCAAAGCCCAACTTGAGCTACTAAACTATCTCATTGGACTGTGGGATGTCGATCATCAAATTTTCATCATTGGGGACCAAGAGCTTGAAATAGATATATCAGACATCTATTTCATAAGTGGATTGTCCAAGATAGGAGAGAGAATCCAACTCTCTGGATCTCGTATTGGAGGCGAGAGCACGAGTATGCTCGTGCTCATTGGGAGACATTGTCCTGGTGCTAGAAAGACTTCAAGTGGAAAGGTAAATATCAAAACTATAACCAATCTGCCTTTGAGGATGATTTTGCACACTATGGCCCATCTAGCTGGAGCCCAAGCATTGCATGAGGCAACAAAGTCTCAGTTTTAATACGTTGTAGATTGTCTTGCTCCCACTATGTTCAACTAGTGTGAGGGACTGTTGGCTAACATGAAAAGCTAGCTTACAAAGTGCAAAACCGGAGGGTTGAAACAATTTGGGTATGGATCTATATTGGTCGCTTTCTTCTTGGAGCAAGTGCCATTGTTTCAGTACTCGCAAACCGCGGTGTATGATCCGGCCTCGAAAAACCCGAGGCTGCTTAGATGGGGTGTGATCTAATGCCTCGCCAGGGAGGTGGCCAGCAGATACATTTACCGACAACGTTTTTTGGTTGGTTACACCGTCAGTTGATTGTAGTGGACGACTACGCATATGCTGGCATAGATTTCTGAGGAGATCCATATTTTCCCCTTCCTCCAGGGGCACAATGGTCCGATGCAAGTAAAGACTCAGTTTTTGGAATTTTTTATTTTATTTTTTTAGTTATATGTTATGAGATTTAAATTTATGATTATCTTGCAGATGTTTGACCAAAGAGGCCAGTAGGAATGTCCTCGATTGCGAGGAGGATAGCGAGACAGATCGAGGATGCTCCTTATGAGGAGGGAGCAGATCCAATCGTAGAAGTTGAGCGCAACCTGGAGGACCTGACTAGAGGCATTTCGGAGTACGCGACTTTTGATGACATACCATTGCGCTTTCAGAGGCACACCGTAGGAGTCTCCAGCAGACTTCGCCGGATACTATCTCGAGTTATTCGGGTAGTCACTTGCTATCATGAGCACCATGTGGGCAGATAACTACCTTTAGTTTTACGTTTCTGCACTGATCTAGACTTGAGGAGCCATTGTGTCACGGAACACATATATTTTGATATTTTGATGTAACAAACTTTTACAGACTTGATATATATATATATATGTTCTACTGTCACTAAGTGTTATATGATAATGATGTGTTTGGTTTTTTACATATGATGCAAATGTCGATCTATTACATAATTTTCCAATGCATTTGTTAATGTATCCAAAGTTCATGGAATGTGTTGATATGTAATATAATCAAAATTTCTTTTGAGTAATTGAACACGTAGATACCTGTGCAAAATCTAGGGTTTCTCACTGAGTAATGACCATTTAACTATAACACAACGATTTGTGAGTCTAACTTGACAACCAAGTCTCTAATATCGAGAGCAATTGCATCCGATAATAGCTCGATGACTGCATTATATTCAATAATATTATTAGTTGTTTGACCGAGACAAATACCTTATAGATTAACCAACTTGTCGTTAAGGGAAAAAAGTGCCCATGCTGCGGAAGATAAGTTCTGTGTGCTACGACAAACACCATCAGCAAAACCGACGTAATGGTTTGATGACATCTGCAAACCAAGTGGAACACGAGGTAAGCAGAGGAAACATGTCTGCAAAGCAAACAATCACACCAAAAAATCTAAAAGCACACTAATGAATCACACACTACTGTACAAAGTATTGTACTTGCAATCAAGCATAATACTTCTTAGATGGAGTCCAATACAGGACTCAGATAATCGATTTTCGTCATAACTAACCGAACTAAACCTAGCGTTCTATCTTTGATATTGCTTGTAGGCATTACCTCGGCCAATTTTGTGAGATAAGTCACAACAACGATAAAGTGCCCATGTCCCCTGGCCGAATAAGGGTTCCGAAGCATGGAAAGAATGCCCCTATGGGAAAATGACCAAACGGTAAGAAAGGGGTCAAAGGAAGTGGGAGGGGTGCGGTTTTTGAAGAAAACAGTGTAAATCTTGATCTCATCTAGAGAACAAGAAACCCCAACATGAATATTCTCGACAATCCCTAGGTGAACGGAGATGTCGATCGAAATGGTGGCAGAAATGTTACCCATGTTTCCTTCGAACAACACTTCATGAACCAGAATAGGATGCTGAAGTGGGCCAGTCAATTCAGATGAAACACGGGTTTCTAGACAAGTAGAAATTTCACTCAGGCTTGGGAGAAATGAGGAACGATGATGATCATCATCCCAAGGGGTTTCTTCAAGTGACATAACTTCCACAATACTCTTGTTAGTGGGAAATATCTCATTCAAGGGATCATCTGAATCCCAAGAGCCAAACTAGGGAGATGGTGAATATGTGTCCAGAGATGAAACCAGGTTATCATTGGCTTAAGAAGCAAGAATAACGCTTTGATACGTTTGTTCTGCAGGGTTGAGGGGCATAACGTCACCAAAACTGTCAAGCTGGTCAGGACTAGGAATAATCCATGGACCTTGACCAGATGATATCATGTTAACAGAGGCGACATTAGGAGGCAGGAGTGGAAAAATTCCCAGCAGGGACGAATCCTTGGAAAGACTGAGCCCAACACTCTCATAAGGAATAGAGGTATTCCCAACGTACAGGACGTTTCCAGCAGAAGAATATGGGGAAAAGAAAGCAAGTTGATTGCAAATGACTATCTTCCCCTGATGAGGTAAGCAGAGAACGCGAAAAAGGGTAGAGACCACACAAATCATCACATGAGTTCAACTACATCAAAGCAGAAGGTTGTAAGTGAGGTTGGCATCTACCACCTCTACTTCCAAGTTCATTGTTTTACCCTCCAACTGAATTGGCAAGGATTTGAGAATACCATGCGGCTGAGAGCCTCTGCCGTGGAAATCTTCCAGAGTGTTAGGGGACTGACTTAATGGAGGAGAGTCGATGTCTTTCCAACATGCAACAGACATGATACAGGTAGAAGCACCTTCATCAACAACAGTCCGATGAATGATTTTACCCATCATAATGACTTGGATAAGGAAATCCACTTGTGATGGGAGCCCAGGAACATGATTCTCGAGATCGAAAGTAATAAGACTTGAATCCGCTGGATCAATCCCTCCGATAGCAGATAATAGTTCCTTTTATTGTTATGGGCACGACTGAAGGACTTCCAAGGCTGACATCGCCGAAGGCGCTTGAGCTAAATCCTCTACGATGTTATAGTGTTGGGCAACTCGCACGTTCAAATTATAAGATGACTTTCGAAGAACACCCTTGGGAGGTGGTCGGACAATGGAATCACTATTAGGTCTCTCAATATGGAGAGGACCAGAACTAGGAGTGGAAGAGGAAGGAATATCTGAAGCATCCTTTTCCACGGGAGCTTTTGAAGGATTCAGGTACTCTTTCGATCAGGTAGCAACAGAAATAGGTTTTGTGCCAGCCATAAAGACTTGGGATCTTTCGAATGTAGAATACTGAGGTTGATCTATCATATGCGTCTGTTGAGACAGAAACGGTTCTTTCAAGACGGCCGGTGTCCCGAGTGCACCTTTAAGAAGACGGGAGACTTCAGTGTGCCAAAGACACTCCTTGGTGTAATGATCCTCATCACATATCAGGCAAGGACACTTGGGCTTACACTTGTAAGCATCGTCGGCAGACGACTTAGCGGAATCATGTTTGGGGGTGTCGAATTTGGCTTTACCTTTTCCCCTTCTTTTCACCTTTTGAGGATTTGTCTATTGCGGTAGATTGAACAACATTAACCTCAGAGGTTTTACCAGGATTCTTCGAATTGTTCGAAGGAGCGGAGGGTGCAGTGGCAAAAGTAGGCTTAGACTTTGAAGAAACCTTCGGTGTACTGTTAGCATTATGGACCACTGTCCCAATGACGCCATCAACAAGAGGCGTATAAGTAGAATTGGATGATAATGGGTCCGTTGAAGGTCGCGGTGCATTAAGTAAAAGCTCATATAGAGTTCTAAATTGGGAATAGACCAAATCTAGATACTGAGCACGGGCGATGACTTCCTCTTCTGTCATACAACCACCAATAGCAAGATCTTTGGGAATTTTAGGAACAAAAGATTTTGTGAACCACTCAGTCAACAATTGATCAAGGATCTCGAATTTAATAAGGCGGCGCCTGCGCCTCTATTCATGAATGTGGTCCGAGATGAGTAGCAGTTGACTGCTTCAAAGATGTCAAGAGATGTGTGTCAGTCTCATACTGGACAGGCAACTGGAAATGGGTGAGGAATGTCATAGCCAGGGTATTGAAATCGTAGAAGACACCATGAGGAAGTTCAATGTACCACTTGGCAACAACACACGTCAAAGTACGTTGGAAAAGACGTAGATGAATTGAATCGTCAACCCAAGAATTGGAAGAGCACCATAAATGGTACGTCATGACATGGGCTTGGGGGTCTTCCACACATTTTCCTTCAAACTTCAGACAATCTCCGCGAATTTTAGTTGGAAGTGGAGGCCAATGCAACATGTGTTGCATGGGGTCATTTGTCAATTTAGACACATCCGACAGTTCCAACCAATGTTGCACGAAGCGGGGACGTTTTTTGGAAGTGGATACGTGGAAGCGTCATTTCCCAATAATCTAGGAAGCGAAGCGTCTCAGAACTGTCTACTATATATATATACATTTTTTGCATTTATACTAAAAAAAACATCCATATTATATAGAAGATATGAAAACATGCATATTTGTATACAAATCAAGATAGATATGGCATCCATTGTACATCAATGGTTAATTATTCGAGCATCAACCATCTAGAATCTAGATTCTTCTCCTCTTGTCTCGCCTTTGCCTCTACCTCAATTGTCCAGGGATATTAGTCAACATTTCCCAATTTTAATCAAACTACCTAATCCAAGCCTTAAAATATGGTGGAAAAAGCTTAACATGCTTGATCAATGATTTTGAATCGATTAAAAGGTAATTTGCTAAGGCCATGACAAAGGAGTTCAACAAGTAACACCACCAACACTAAGGTACATGAGCACATAGAGAGCTTGGTGCTCTTGATTAAATGCCAATCACATACCCTCATACATGATATAATCTAATGAAAAGCCGCAATCTCATTGATCCTGAATTCCTTAAAACTGTTAACTCTGTTGAATTTTGAATTGGATATGAAATTCTATTTTTTCCATATGAAGCCCGATGGGGCTGGAACCACTCTCAAACATCCTGAGTCATTTCATGGCAATGTTTAAAATTGAAGTAAAAGGATGAAAATGAAAGATAAAGGAGACTGTCTCTTTTACTTTAAAAATTTAACATTACCATGACGGGGCATCTAGGAAGCATCTAAGGAGCATCAAGGGAGCACCTTTGGAGTGTCCGGGAAGCCCCATCCCAACTTAAGTCAAAGAAATTTTTTTAAAACAATTTAGAACCCCGCGGAATCGCCCATCTCCCTTTGGATCCACTAGCGATCCGCCTTGATCTGTGCCCAAACCTCCATGGATCCCCAATGGATCCTTTTCTGGATTCACGGATCGGGCTTGCGTGGTTCCAGATTTCTAGGAATCGCCACAAAATGGCAGAACTGCGGATCTGATTTTTGGTTCCGCAGTTTCGTCGGAGGATCGCCCAAGGATTGGTACAATACGCGGTTCTGGCCTTGGATCCTTGGGGGGGGGGGGGGGAAGGATCATGCAACACTGGTTCCAACGTAGCCAGGAATGGCAATGGAGGGTCATGGGGAGCAAAAGGTCTCTGGAAGTTACCCATTTGAGGGTTCCAACCTTGCTGGTAAGGATTTTTCCCCCACAGGGGTTGATTTTGACCATACTGTCCAAACTGTCCCCACTGTTGTTGATAAGGTACGTATTGTTGATAAGGACCTTGTTGTGGCTGGGGTTGCAGATAGGTACCTTGTTGTAGTTGTTGTTGAACGTAGGGTCCTTGTTGGGGCTATTGATAAGGCCCTTGCGGAACATAAACACCCTACTGGGGCTATTGATAGGGCCCTTGTTGGATATAAGCTCCTTGCTGGGGTTGTTGGAACTGACCTTGAGGCATTTGATGTTATTGGACACCAGGCTAATTGGGGTAAGTTTTAATTTGACCCAGAGGAAGGTTCGGACCAGTTTGGATTTGAGGACCAAACTGAGGATTAGTTGCAACGACACCTAATAGATTCTGGGGCTGCGGTATATACTGTTGTGAGACGTTAGGTCGCTGAACATACTGATATTGGACGTTCGGTTGTTGAACATACTAAGATTGTACGTTTGGTTGTTGAACATGGGGTTGCTGAACTTGAGGGTACTGAATGTGGGGATGTTGATAAACAAGCTGAGCCAAAGCAGGATGAGATGTTCCTACGACTGAACTTGACGGTTGTGAAAGAAAAGTTCCACTAAGACAAGCTATGGGTTGTCCCACCCCCGATACACGTCCAAAGTTAAGATTTCCCCCACCCGAAAGGGGAGGTACGTATAGAGGATGTGATTGCCACTGGGCACAGATAAAACCGTAGATGGTCCACTCAACGGTGGGACTACAGTGATCGTGGATAGCGACACAGGAGAAGATGATCCGAGCGAAATGATCATTTGACCTACAGAAACTGTAGGTTGAGCAGCAGGTTGTGAAATGGCAGCTGCATCTGAAACAAATGGGCCAGAAGATGGGGAAATGCCCGTTGACCAAACAGGGTTGTGAAACAGAGATGTGGCCCCAGAAGTCCCCGAAACAAGGTTTCCGAGAAGTATGCCTGGGTGGAAGTGTAGATAAGACTTGACTAGAGGGTATACCTGTCCCACTTCCTATACCATGAGGAGTGGAAACATACGGAAAACCTTTTGGAGGGAACATAGACTCGATGTCAACTTCCGGGATGTGTACTCTGAGGAGTACTCATGAATGGAATATCATCGCATTTGACGCCATGGATGGTGGAAACAACTGATGAGAAACAGTACGAGATGCTACAGGAGAAGCACCAAAAGGAATGTTGGGACCATCAAAAGGACTCTACGGACGCTCAGTAGATGCCACGAACGGATCAGAGAGCAAATTTGGAGGAAAGACCGTAAACTATGCAAAAGGTTCAGGGCTTTCCGGCTCAAGATCCTCAGATGACGACGAAAGCAAGCCGCCAAGTGGTGGTCGAGACGAGATCGGTTGGACACTTATGACAATTCCAAGTTCAACACCTTGAGCTTCAAGATGCCCGGGTGGAAATTTCAGAATCTCAGGAGGAGGTCCTTGAGATCCTTCAGAGGAGGAACGAGGCGAATTCGAAGATTCGGCCACAATAACCTTTAGGACAACGAAGGGAAAGGTGAATCACTTTTTTAGCAATTAAGATTTATAATTAACGGGCAAGATAAGGTCGAGAGTACTGCATAGGTAGGATGTTATCGTAGATAGTAAGCTTTTAGAATTAAAAAAGTAAATAAAAAATGTTAAATCTAGGCATAAAGGATTACTAGGTATCTGTGAACTGCAATATACACCTTGGCAAAAGAAATTGCCAAGGACTTAACGAACGGAAGCCAATCTCCCCGAATGTTGTGTTCGGTGTATCACGTCTACAAGGCAGCTTACTCAGTTACCAATGGCGGGTTTGCAACCTAGTGGGGTCTCCCAAAATATACTCGACGGTGCGTGGGACCTCAGTCCGTAGTAGCGTTGTTTAATGTGTAACCGTTCCATGAGAGCGTCTCGTTATACTTTTCATACGTGGAGCATAGTCCTATATACTTCCATACGTGGGATGGGATATCACCCCCAGGATGTAACAGAGGTTGTTTGCGATAGTTGCTATGTTTAACGAAGTCGGAACACGTCTCTAGCCTAGACCTCTAGATGTTTGCGTTAATTCCAAATGATCCTTAAGGTTAATTGAATAAATTTTAAAGTCGATCTTTGATTATGTTTCGATTTCAGGCTCAATGCGATTTCACCTAAATCCCTACAATGCAACTAAATGCAAAAAAGATTCATTTCGTTTCAATGAACTCTAAACTAATGAGTGAGAAAGTGCAAACAAGAATGCAACAAACAAACAATGCAACAAGCAATGATGCACCCCAGAGCTCAAAATTACTGAAATGCAACTCTAAAATGAATTCACTTACACTATCCCAAATGCAATCTTACTGAAAACGAAATCACTTCTTTCTTCACTAAGATGCACCAAACATATTTTTTTCTTTTTAATTTAGATGTTCAAATGCAAACTAATGCAATTAATGAACCAATCAGAGCAAAACTAACCAAACGGACAAAGAAGTAAAATGAAAATTTCCTTTCACTTTCTCTTTTTCGAATGGAAAACAAATAATTCCAAAAGTACTTGAATGAAAAATAATCTTTCACTTTTTCTTTTCAAAATGAAGAAGAGCAAACCAATTCAAAAACTCTAAATGAAAATGACTTTCATTTTTTCTCTTTCGGAATGGGAAATATGAACAAACACACATTCTCAAGCTTGTAAATCAAACAATGGTGATCTATGTTTGACAGTCAATCAAAGGTGATTTCGAAGTGCAATAATGATTCAACGCAAATGAAAAAAACTTTGCAAATACAAGCCAAAAGCAATATGAAATAGTGTTCCAAATGACTGCAGCAAAGCCCTCATACAGAGCCAACCAATCTCTTGATGACACATACAAGTGACAAGTGAATGACAACTGACCAAGAAACCCTGGAGGGTGTTCAAACTTCACTCAAACACAAAATGTGAAAAATCCTGGATCTGGACTCCTACTGCAACAAATTTTAATTACTTCTTCTATTATTTTACATAATTATTTCAAAAATATTGAAGTAATTACTGAAGCAATCTACACAAATAATACTGCGGAATAAATCTAAGTGTTGAAACAAACTGAACAAAATGTAATGAAAAACAACCACATTGACATAGTTATTTTTGGACTAAGTCCCCGGAAAAACCCAACTTGGGAAAATCGGTGCAGCAGATCTGAGGGTTTGTACTATTAAGTAACAGAATCTTGAATACAACTAGGCTGCCAACACCCGGCAAACTCTTCAGAGAAATCTAGACTGCAAAAAAATAACTGTGAGATATACCTCACTCAGCAAGTCTCCGACTAATCAAAACAATGCTAGTGAAGCCCTCACTACCTCTGCGTGATTGCCTGCGCTAGATCTGCATAAGCTTGCGTAGGCAAGCTTGAGGAACTGCGTCACCCTTCTCTGCAGCTGATCTGGCTGATCTAAAGCTGGATCTTGGTGCTCCTGGCTCAGAACCCCAGCCTCTAGCTGTCTCCGGACTTAATCCAAGGGACATTGCGCTGGTTTTGCGTGATTCTTTGCAGGAACTGCGTCACCTCTGCAAAAAACTGTGTTGTCTCTCTTCTGCGTAAATGCTGCCTCACTCTGAAATGTATTCTTGGTCCTCCTGACCAATCTCTACTTCTGCCCCTCGGTAACTTGATCACTGAATCAAATCACTTAGCAAACCCAGCCCTAGTGATTTGTTCTTGATCAAAAGTTGTGTCTCCTCACACAAATTTGAAAATGCTCAAGGGCTCAAGTGTCAAGTGTATTTTCCATAGGCCCCTCACCCTCCTTATAATCTTTCGTTGACCCTTCAATGGCCAAGATTAAAACATAATCACGGGTTAAGATTAACTTGGAGGTGATCCATGACTCTATCTAGAAGATTCACACTTGATTTAATTAATCAAATTCCCTAAGTTTAGATTTAGGAAAACATTAAAAAATGATTAATTAATTTAATTAAATCATCTCTAAGTGGAATTTTCCAAAACCATTTCTAGGTTTTATGGAATACATGTGTCTTAGCCTATATACAAAGTTACAAGGCTAAAACACATCCGGTGCTACCATAAATCAACACTCCCTCTTAGTGAGGAAAGTGCTCTAGCAAAACACCTCAATGTGCTGCTGATCTGACTTCTAGAACATCTGCTACTGTGTTGTTGATGCTTCTCACCAACACTGTACAAAAATGATGCAACTATACTACTGTTGACTCAGCATGCTGCTGCCAACTGCCACTGTACTACAACTCCCTCTAAATTCTGCAAACATGTTGTTGCACTGCATGAGCACTACTCTGCTCTATGCTGCACCACCTGTGCACTGCGCTGCTGTTGTTGCTCTACTACTGTTGGTATTGCACTGCTGCACTGTTGCTAATTGCAACAGAAAAACATCCGAAATTGGACAAGTAAATCTGCAACTGAAAAATAACACTGACTACTGCTAGTTTTTGCACTAGCTCTCTGAAAATACTGCACTATTACTGCTTATGTACTGCGTGAGCACTGCTATGCATTGCGCTACTGGTGATGTTGCTGCTCCCTCTCTGCGCTGATCAGGCTTCTAGTACTCCTAGCCACTACACTGTCTTCTCATCTTCCACTGCAATTGTCCATCCTGCTACTGTCTTTAGGCTGTCGTAGCTCACATGTGATCCAAGAGTTCGGAAATGCTCAAGGATCCCGCCTCCCTGTAGATTTTGCATCTACAAATCCAAGTCAGCCCATATCTCTCCTTTCGGAATCTGAGCTAACATTGCAACATCTCTTTCTGCCTCAATCTTGGCAGCTCTTGCTTGTGGTTCTTCCTTCTCCTTTTTATCATTTTTCTTAAGAGGACACTGTGTGGCATAATGTCCTATTTCCCCACACCAAAAGCACTTGATCTTGGACAGAGCTTTCTTTTTCTTCTTTTGTTTCCCTTTTGATGCAAGGGTAGTGTTATCTTCTTCCTCCTTCTTGACCTTTGAACTGCTACTGCCATCCTCCAAGTGGATTTTTAGGAGATCTCTCCTCAACTCCTCTTGTTGTAATGTTGGCCACATTGCTTCCCATCCTGGAAGTCTTTCTCTGCCCAATATACTTTGGACAAAGACTTGATAATCCTGTGAAACAAAGTTCAGTGTGAGCCTTACTAGCTCTGAGTCTCTAGGAGAAAATCCTACTGCAGACAGTTGATCCCGGTTTTCCTAGATCCGAGACAAGAAGGAGTCAAAACTCTCTCCCTTCTTCATCCTGATATTCCGCATCTTCTCTTCAAGGTACATCTTCCGTTGTTCGGAAGATCCTTGGTATAGCTTTTCCAGCCCTACCCACATTTCTCTAGCAGTGGCTTTGGCTACTATATGAGGTACAATATGATCCTTCACTCCATCTAGGATCAATCGCTTGGCTCTAGCCATATTCTTCTTGAACTGCCTCAGGTGTGCTGCATCAAGAGGTTCTGCAACTGTGCTATCTATGATGGCTTTCAGATCGTGCTCATCAAGGAGAAATTCTATCCTTGATTTCCAAACAATGTAGTTGGAGGCACCCTCCAATCTATCTTGGTCACGTAGTCCGTTGTTGGCCATCTCTTCAACTGTCGATATCTTGCTCTAACCCTCTGCTTAGCTAGACTTACGCTTGTGGAGTAAGTCACTTATTCTGATGCTGCACGAGAAAAAAAACTGAGTTTCTTTGAGTAAGAAACTCTTTGAGATCAAAAAATCCCCAAATGTGTTTTTCAAAAAATTTCTGACGCTTAAGAACCAGCTCTTTCTATTGTGCAGTAACTGCGTCCTTCAGCTACGCTAATCTGTTATGCTGCCTCTTCTGCAACTAAAAAATCTTACCCCTTTGTCAACTCTCTCATAGGGAGCCTTTTCTGCACTGGAATGCCCTCATGGCCTGGACAACGTAATTTTCTGGGAAGGTCTTCTACTGATTACGCAAATCCGAGACTCTTTAGTGTTGATCTGTTGGTTCTCTTCGTTTCTCCTGCACTTCAGCTTAAATAAGCTCTGATACCATGTGAAAAATCCTCGATCTGGATTGCTACTGCAACAAATCTAAATTACTTCTATTATTTTACATAATTATTCCATTTCAATGAAATATTGAAGTAATTACTGAAGTAGTCTACACAAATAATACTGCGGAATAAATCTAAGCGCTGAAACAAATTGAACAAAATGTAATGAAAAACAACCACATTGACACAGTTATTTTTGGACTAAGTCCCCGGAAAAACCCAACTTGGGAAAACCGGTGCAGCAGATCTGAGGGTTTGTATTATTAAGTGGAAAAATCTTGAATACAACTAGGGTGCCAACATCTGGGAAACCCTTCAGAGAAATCTAGACAACAAAAAAATAACTGTGAGATATACCTCACTCAGCAAGTCTCCGGCTGATCAAAACAGCGTTGGTGAAGCCCTCACTGCCTCTGCGTGATTTCCTACGTTGGATCTGCGTAAGCCTGCGTAGGCAAGCTTGAGAAACTGCGTCACCCTTCTCTGCAGCTGATCTGTCTAATCTGAAGCTGGATCTTGGCCTTCCTGGCTCAGAACCCCAGCCTCTAGCTCTCTCCGGAATGACTCCAAGAGACACTGCGTTGGTTCTGCGTGATTCTCTGCAAGAACTTCGTCACCTCTGCAGAAAACTGTGTTGTCTCTCTTCTACGTAAATGCTGCCTTACTCTGAAATGTATTCTTAGTCCTCCTTTCCAATCTCTACTTCTGCCCCTCTGTGGAACTGATCACTGAATCAAATCACTTAGCAAACCCAGCCCTAGTGATTTGTTCTAGATCAAAAGTTGTGTCTCCTCACACAAATTCGAAATTGCTCAAGGGCTCAAGTGTCAAGTGTATTTTCCATAGGCCCCTCACCCTCCTTCTTATAATCTTTCATTGACCCTTCAACGGCCAAGATTAAAACATAATCAAGGGCTAAGATTAACTTGGAGGTGAACCATGACTTTATCTAGAAGATTCACACTTGATTTAATTAATACACTTTAATTAATCAAATTCCCTAAGTTTAGACTTAGGAAAACATTAAAAAATGATTAATTAATTTAATTAAATCATCTCTAGGTGGAATTTTCCAAAACCATTTCTAGGTTTTATGGAATACATGTGTCTTAGCCTATATACAAAGTTACAAGGCTAGAGAAAATCCAATGCTACCATAAATCAACACAAAACAGGGTCAAAGAGACATATTTAATCAATCAAGAAAGGCAATCAAGCTAAACACAGTGGTACCAGATCATATCATACCAGAAAGACACCTCAGAGGCCAAGACACACTGGAAACCGAGGGGAAACACTAATTTTTTCTAACCTCTGGGATCAGCACGCTTGTGAAAGGAAAAATCGTGCTGAAGGGTAGATCAGCGCGACTATTTTATATAAAGCAGCGCTGTCGGCGCTTTTGTAAGGACAGAAAACGCGTTGGGCGAGAAATAAAAGAGAAAATAAAAGGAATTTCAACAATCAAACCAGACTTGACACCCTAAAGCAAAATTCAACTACTATGCAGACCTATAGAGACTTAAACAGACTCGTATCTTGACGATTGGTCAAGCTGATCAAAAAGCCAAATCAGAAAAGGAGACACAAAGAGGCTATGACTCCCCAGCGGAGTCGCCAATTTTGTTGTGAATACAATCCCCTCATTGGACACAAGCGATCTCTCTAGCCCTAGAGTGGGTCTAGCAACGCACGAGACTAACTAATGAACCCTTTCCTAGCTTGTATTCAAAGCAGAAGAAGAAGAAGAACCTACCTCTTCTTGATGCTATCGTCCAATCCTTTGATGAAGTCCTTGATTCCACGATCCTTCAGGCTTTCTCCTCGTAGCTTGTGATGTTCGAATACCTTTAAGAGATCAAGAGACAACAACAAGAAATGTGACAAGCTACATAGCATACATTGAATACAAACTACCTAACAGATCAAGGAGCATTAGGCTACTTGCATAGATATCTAGACAAATATGGAAAGTGAAACACCAGTTGTATTGTTAATTATAGAAAGAGGAAGCATACAACTATGGCGTTGATGTTGGAGGCCTCATTTTGGTGATGTCCAAGTCCAAACCGAGGCTCTTCAAGCAATCCTTCTCCCAAATGGAAAATTAGGCATAATCACAGCATAGGGATGCAAAGGATTAATGATCAGGTAAGACCGACCAGTAGTGGAAGGATGAGATTCAATTTATAGTAGGGAGGAGTTAGGGATCCGTAAAGGAAGGAGGAAGGCCCACTTCTCAAGGGAGAATTCCCTAATGATAGGAACAATAGCTCCAAATGAGAGAGCTCGACCATATCTACACTGAACCATATCCAACTCGCCATTCTGGAAGCTTCTAATGCACAAAGCTTCTTCTCCATTTGAGGAAACATTGTTAGAAAGGGTTCAACGTGGTTTTTCTCTTCAAAAGCGCGTTGGCGGCGCTAGGTCAAAGTGTGGAAACCTGCAATCAGCACGGGCAGGAAACTGGCAAATAGTGTTGACCTAGAAATTTAGGTTTTGTACTAAGCTTCTCTAGAAAATCTTCAAGGCAGCTTTTTGTTAATCTTCAAGTGATATCATGATGTATTTTCCATGGTGGATATACTACACAGTAGTCATCTTAGGGCACTTCAGGATTAGGGACGGGAAGTAAGAAGGGTGACAAATTACTGTGTAACACATCATGGAGAAAAATTTCTCCTAGGGATATCACCCATGAAGTAGTGGATAACATCTGGCTCCAACTGGGATGTAATATCTCGAAGAAGTGGACAAGGCTACTCGAACAGGAGGTCATGAGAACACCAACAATTTCTTGGTCACCATAGACCTGTTATCTGCACATGTCAAAGATCAAAGCCACGAGGCAACATATTTTTCACGATGTCTTATGATCACCCATGCTTAATGTCAGCTCATAAAATCAACAAGTAATAAAAATATGAAATTTTAATCTAAATGCAGCTAATCTATCATGAGAAATATCATATGTGGTTAGTTCTAATGCAAAAAGGAGCATGCAATGCATCCTACTCTAACATGCATATAGATATGCCAACACTAAGTTTAATCATAAAGCTAGTGCAACCAACATATCATCATATCAATACCAATATACATATGTCTGCCATTATGATTACTCAAGAAGCAAATCTTAAATTGAATGTGGTCGTAGTCACATGGAGAATGAAACGGGTGGGAGGCATGAGAACATGATCCCCCTTCAAGATAAAAGGAAGCTCTAGGAAAATAAGTCAATCTAGAAGTGTCGGGCTTTCCCTCCAAGTACAGAATGGTGGAATGAATGATCACTTTCAAGAACTCCCTATCATGGTCATTGGTCCTAATATTATGCTTTGTAGATGCCACGAGTTTGTGAGGAGAGGGAAACAAAAGGTGAGGGAAAGGAGTGCAACAACTAGGTTGCTCAAGGCAATGGTCGCATTGGGGAGGGGAGGTCGTGGAGTGATCAAAGCCCTGAGGGTGAATCAAAGGAGGTAAAGTATAGTCAATGAGGGGTTCTCCCTTGACACTACACTCGAAAGAGGAAAAGGGCTCACAAATACTTGGGACCATATGACAAGGGGTGAGAGAATCACTTGTGGGAGACTCAAGATGATGAACAAGAGGAAAAGACAAAGGGGAAAAATTAAAATGAACATTATATTCAACGGGTCTTTCTTCCTCCAAACCATAATCTAAAGGCTCAAGTGATTTGAATATAGAATCTAAGGAAGATAGGTGGAAGTCTTATTAATTTCATCGTTATCAGTACCAAAGATTGAGTCACCCCTAAAAGGAGAATTAACTACTCCCAACTGCCACTCCTCATGCAAAGGAAAATAATAATCCTCCTTCCCAAGGGTATCGATGAATATGTCATTGTAAGTAATGCTCAAGAGAAAAGGATGACTAGTTTCAACCTCATCCTCTTTGTCGGTATCATAAATGGGAGCATAATCAAATTGAGGCCCAACAATTTTCCATTTCTCCTTTTCAATGCAAAAATAATCTTCAATGTTATCTTCCAAGGAGCTCATGGGACCACCTTCCTCAAGGTCCTCAAAAGGAGAGTTATCAGGAGTGACATCCTCGAGAAAGGTAAGGTAAGCCTCAACTTTATTTTCCATAGCCTCATCATCGTCAACACACATGTTCTCATAATCATCCCATTCATCATGTAGATTCAACAAGGACTCATCTTCCTCAACTATATCCTCAAGGGTATCTTCATCTTGTTTAGTTGACTAATGGGACGAATCTTCTATCCTCTTCTCTTGAAGAACAATAGCCAAGGTATTTGTTACATGATTTTGGTAGTATGCTTCTAAGAAGAGAGCATTAGTGGGATTTTCTTTATACTCACATTTCACCTTATGAAGCTTCGCCTCTTCTTCGTGCAAATGAAAGAATACTTCATTAGAATTACATTCCCTCACTAAACCCTCTGCATGACCTACTATATTCATCCATTCTTTCTTGCATGATTTGGAGGCTCAGAGGATCCAACTCTTCATCATCCTCAGAAGAGATATTCTCTTTTTCATTGCCATGGTTTTCCACCTCCATAAGAGACATTTGCTCATCATCCTTGCTTGCACTTGAGCTTTCTTCAATGTCATCCAATTGATTACCCACTTTGTACCTTGTTATTGTCTTTGATCAGGTTATCCAGGATATTCAAAGCACAAGTTATGTGAGCAAAGTCAAGAAGGCGAGTTGGATCCCTCTCATAGGAACATCTCACTGTGTTGAGTTGCGCTTATTGCAACCTATAAAGCCTGAGCATGAATTCCATATCTATGTTGGAAATACTGAGAGGGGGGGTGAATCAGTGTTTCTTTTCAATTGTTATTTTTACCAGTTAGATCACTTATAATTAGAACACAAAATGAACTATAGGAATAAATGCTTTTATTAATATCTTCTTTACAATAAATCAAGTACAATAATGTGTAGGGCTCCAACCCTAGATGAAGACACCAATCTTCAATCCTTCCAGGCACCAACCTATACTTTGCCAAGCACCAACTTGGACTTCATGACGCTCCGACCTCTAGGGCTCCAACCCTATCTTCACAAGGCACCCACCTTGTCACTTTGAGGCTCCAACCCTATCTCTGGTACAGGCACCCCCTTGGTCTTCTTGAGGACTCCTATCCTCTAGGGCTCCAACCGACAGCTTCAATTTGTCAAGATAGATTCAACGGTTCTTCAAGGCTCCCAATAACATTTGCAACGAGCCTTGCTAAACTCTTAGCCAGCATTGCCTTCTCCAAATCACTTCATCAATGACAACCTTGTCTTCACATGAAGGTATAACCACTGCTCTTCATGTACCCAAACAAAATCTTCAAGGTCACCTCATGATGACAAATGCATCATGGTTTCCAAGGACCTCTACGAATCTTCAAAGTTAACTCCAAGGTACTCTACAAGGTTCCAAGGCTCCAAAAAGGTCTTCAAGGTTTTTCTGCAACAACAAGATCTGTTCATTTTCAGTCTTCTTCAAGAATGATCAAGTGTGCTCAGAAATACGAGAGAGGCAGCTCCAAGATGTCTAGGATTCTTCAAAAGTTTATCTCAATAAAACTTCTCCAACTCCTTTTCAAGGATAGAGGTCTGCTTCAATAATTTTGGTAGGAATCTTCAATGCTCTTCATGGTAACCAAGGCATCTTTTCTTAAAATCACTCCATAGGGCTTTCAATCAAGTACCGTCAATAGACTGCTCCAAGAACAATTCCTTCAATGGAGAGCTTGCTCAAATAGTCTCTTAAACAAAACCAAAACCTGCTCCAAAGATGTCTTCACATGGATCTTCAAATCAAACCAAGTCTTCACAGTTCAAACCTTCAAATCCTTGACAAGGTCATGGGTCTTTTACACCTCCAAATTAATCACTGTTGAAGGCCCATTTTTTTCACAGTTCTTAAGCTCCACAACACAGGTCCGAGTTACTGAGGCTAGTGATCGCAGAGATCTGAATTTGATCCTTCAAAAAGCTGTAGCTCCAAGCCTTACAATTTTCACCACCCAAAAATTGGTCAACAGTCCAAGATTTATGATTTTCCACTAATCCTTCACAAGACTGTTTCCTACAGGTAGATGTCCGAGTACAGGACTGAGGTAATATTCTTTAACACAGGCAGCAACAAGACCAAGCTTCTAATCTCAATAAAGGCAGAAATCCAAGCCTATTTAAATGACTGTTTTAGTGTGATCCGAGCCCTACAGGACGGAAGGGTTAATCCACTTAATCTGAGCTTTAAACTAGGCTGCAACAGAAGTTCTGTTTATAAATTTGAGCTACAGGAAATGATTTATCACAATTCCGAGTGCACACTTCACAGATTTGTTGTTCGAGCCTGAGAAAGAAGCTTGCTGTCACAAGTCCGAATTTCTATCCTTCCACAAATCCTCAAAGGCTGTCTGAAAATTTGTCTCTGCAATCCAAGTTCTGAAGGTGATAGAACACCACAGTATAAATCTTTTACAGTGAATTTATATGTCATCTCGGCCTCCTAGTCACTTCTGCTGTTATAATCTGAATTCTCTCACCGAAATTGATTGTGAAAACCGAGCGGTGGTTTATATTTATACTAGTTTATCATATTTGAAAGGACACGTCTTTCTAAGGAGAGGCCGACTTTGATATAACTGTGCATAATTCGGCTAGCCAAAAATAATAATTTTTTAATCTTAAAAAATCAATATCCCACAAACTACTAGGAGTTTCGGGACAAATAAGGGCTCATTGGAAAGAGAAAAAAATCCTCTTTAAAATGGTCTAGGTCCCATTGAGAAAAGATGCCTCTAAGGTGGAAAAAAGTATTTTTCTTTGTGACTGTATTTAAAATTTATGCATAAAAATTTGGGACAGCATGAGAAATGTTTGGGACAATATGGCTTCTCCATTGTTTGGCTTCTTCATCATCATAGGATCATGTAGGATATCCATGTCATCCAATAATAGTGCAGTGATATGTCACCAGCCATAGTGCAGCATTTATTAATTTTCCATTAGGAGATTTCCAAGTCCTTCATGTCATGTCTTGCCATTAAGTGATTTCCAAGTCCTTGATGTCATGTCTCCAATCATTGTCCATGTCATTAAGACCTTCATCAAGTGCCATCATGTATGACATCATCAAGTGTGGTCATTCATGCATAGTCCTTCAATATCAAGGGTAAGGACATCATCCAGGTTCTAGGCTTCTTCATCAAGAGTAAGAACATCATCATGATTTCTAGGGCTTCTTTATCAAGAGCAAGGATACATGAGGTTATGGTGTCTTCATGATTAGTTCAAGCATCTAGGACAAGATATCTTCTTAGTGGCTTGACATCATAATGGCATCATTAATAGCTTGACATATTCATTAATGGCATCACTATCAAACAAGAGGGACTTGTCATTATGAGTAAGGACATCATCATAATGCCATATTGACATCAATGACAACCTTGACTAACAATCTATACCTTCCAATATACTTTTATAGGATTTTGCATACTTAACCACATTCTTTTGTAGTTCTTGAATGTCTACCTTATTGAGCTTTGCAAATATAGGACCAAGACAAACCTCCCTTTTCCTATAGTCCATGTTTTATGATTTTTCATATTAATGTTAAGATGGAGTTGCCAGGGTGAAATGAAGTGCCTTGATAGATGCCTGCTTCACCCTACAAGCATTAACTTTAGAGTGAAATGAAGAACTAGGGCTTCATTCTTCCATTGGAGTTGCTAAGAATGATATATCAATATTGTCGTATGGAGAACCAGACACACATCTCGTCCTCTGCAACGGCGCCAGAAATGTTACGACTCAAATCAGCAGGAGACCTAATAGGGGTTCCTATAAGGGAAACTGCTAGGTCAAGGGCAACGATGGAGACTTAGCCCACTATGACCAAGGCTAAGGCTCCCTGCTCTTTACAGACTTTCACCGATGGGAGGAGTCCCGATGTTTTGGGAAGCCACTTATGATGGATATGTCAATGAATAGGTATGAAGTGACCCCAAAAACCCTTTCCCTAGGATAGAATCAAGAGTAAGACTTGTTTGCCTTTTAAGCAAGGGACTTGATCTTCTAGGGGAAGAGGTGTGAGGATTGGAGGGCGAGGATGAAGGGTACAACTTGTAGAGGTACTTTCCGATTCCTAAAGTCCTATAAGAACTTGGATTCCCAAATAGTCTTTGATGAATAATCTTTAACGAGAAATGGGACCACATGGGACAAAGTGGATCCAACCCAGGTTCGGGGATGGATTATAGCAACCAATGATGCTCCTATCTTGGACAAGGTGAGGGGTAGGATCAAACAAGGGTTTTTACTTCAAAAGGTCAAATTGATCCTATCAGGTGCTAGCCTTGTGAAACACAGGGAAAAACTTGGTCCTAGAGCTAGGGCTTGAGGTACTTGGAGATTCCACCGTTGGAATTGGCCCAAATTCAGAGGAGAGCAAGGAGACCCACCAGCGAAGTTGTCTCTAGGAGCTCGAAGTTTTCTTGTCGCTAGATTCTTAGGAATTTGATGCCCTAGGAAACCTAATGGGGCTAAAATAGGGGAAATTGACCACCCTTTTGTGAGGGACCAGTACCTAATTCACTTGGGGTTATAAGTCAAGGATTATAATGAGTAAGAATCCGGTTTCTTGTTCAAGGAGGCCTAGAAACTCAACTTCGTCCAATGTTAAGAGACAGATAAGAAAAGTGACCTTCAAGCATTTATATTGCATACAAATGATGCAAGATTATAAAAAAAAACGATCTCTAGGACATTTCATTCATCTAACATTGTCCCATAGATAGAATAAGCTAAATAGAAACATAATTCCATATTTCCATCATGCAGCAATTAGCCCTAATTATAGTGAAATCCAGTAGAATGCCACAACAAGAAAAATAGCATCAAATTTACACTTACAACGTTAGAGAGTATATCCAACCGACATCAATTTGTACATAAGAAGCTCCAGATAGAAATAGCACAAATCCATACATCAAAATTCATCCACTATCCAAAAATCTCCACCAAGGTAAAAATGTGAGTTTCTCTTAAGAGAGAGAGGTCCCAAAACAAGTCATGATACAAATGAGTGTACCTAACATCAATATATACCCCTTTCAGGAGTTTGAATTAGCCTATGAGCCTACATTAGCCCCTACTAATAAAATAATGTGCAAATAAAACCCCTTTTGGTGACAAGCCCAAAAAACTAGCTCATAAATGGAAAGATAAGCCTCTGAGTAGGTCAAATAATAATATGTGCATGTCGTGGGGCCCTCCAAAGGCCTAATAATATTCATAAATGCCATAATGATGAATAAACTCCTTGAGATATGACGGAGAAGGGGGTGGCCCCTTGTTCTCCAAGTAGTAGACCTGTGGTGCTCCTAGTGGGTGTGGGGGCACATAAATAACCCCATGGGTATCCATATGAGTTGAAGATGCTTTTAGACCCTCTATAAGGGCTCGAGTGATGGAATGAACACTTCGTGAAATTGTAGAAGTCCTGGGACACTTGCGAAGAGTGTGTGGCTCCTATGGGGCCTGCTAGGCATAGTGTACCAAACCCATCATCATCATCCCAAAAGTGGATCTGTAGTAGTCTCTGAACACTGGTGGGGATCCGTGTAGTGTTGTTTGCTGCTATGGAGGCCCATGTCTCTCTACACACACCCCTATATGTGCCAATGTAGACCTTCCGGGGTTAGGACTATGTATAGGGTGACCAATTCCGCATGTAAACCACTCGCAATCTTGTACAAGATCCAATGTCCCCTAGGCTTCAAAGAGACAATCCTACCACACAGAGTAATTGTGTAAAAGAGCTTACAAATCATGGATAAAAAATGGGCACTTCATAATGGCATCCATCCATAGTGGGCTTTGGCATGTGCTAGAGTCTCCATACTCCAAAGGGGGTTAGCCATGTACCTTATTAAGTGGTTTCAACCCTTAAAGGGGATAGTAGGTCCAAGGTACATTCTTTGAGTGGCGGTGGAAAGTGATAAATAAGTGAAACTAAATAGGGAATGAGAGGGGCAATCCCCGTCACATATCGAGGCATAGGGGTAGCCATATAAGGGGGAAGCCCATACCGTGTATATAATGTGTAGGAGGAGAAACCGTGGTATGAGGTGTCCCCACCATGATTTTTCCACCCTTTTCTTTATATGCCTTTTTCCTTTTATGAATTTTCTTTAATTAATCGCTTAAGGCTCAAGGATAAGAGCATGATGTTTCGTATATAGCAATGATTACCCCTTTAAGGTAGGGCGGTTCAGCTTCCCCTCTAGGGGTTGGGACAATCATGGGTTCTCGAATGACAAAGGAGGCTCATCTAGGGCCCATGGAACTAGGGTGATGGCCATGGGTATGGGGTAGAGTCTAAGGTAATCGACTTTTGCCCGTGTGCTAATTATTTTTTTTTGTCCCGACCATATTTTGCATTTAGTGGTACAACTTTTTGTTAAGTTTGGCCAATAATGTTTTTTCTTTTCTTCTTAGTTGCTTCAACCTTCGGGGCATCATTCCAGGCTTGACCCAAGGTGGGGCAAGGGGATAGGGAGGCTGACCCTATGTGGACCTAGGTGGGAGAAAATGATGAATGGAGGTATAATGAGTGGAAGGGGGAGTAACATATGTGTCAAAGGAGCGGACCATGCACCCAAAGTCGGGGTTTCCCATGTAGTACCACCCTAGAACCAAATGGTCAATAAAAGAGATCCTACGGGACTAAGATGTAAGTGGGGTAACACTCTTTCCGCCAAATCCCCATTAGTCCATGCCCGGTAAGTATCCATGATAAGTAAACCCAATACCCACTTACCAAATGACAAGACATACCTTTAGGATTTGGGAGGCCCACCTTCAAACATATGATCAATACAAATGGGTGAGGAATTCACATGGCTAGGCTTAGGTGGCAGACATGGCACAACAAGCTAGTAGGAAGCTGCAAGGTGTTCATGGCTGTCGACTGAGGTTTATTATGGAGAAAAAGTTCTGAGTGGGATATCACCCACAAAGTGGTGGGTAACATGATGGATCCTAAAGAATATATCAAAGCATTACCTGTTATATTTACCTAGATTGGTCTTACAATATTTTTGGTTTTGAACAGAAAAGTACTCTTGAATTCTTTAGATCTTTTACCACAAGACTGGAACAATGCAATCACCTTTTGAGTATTCCACATATCCTATGAAATGCTTTAAATATTGAGCTAGAGAATACGTTTGTTTGTCCACATTGAAGCTACTTAAAATTGCAAAAAGACTATATTTGCTTCACCTCACCTTCATGTGCTTTTTGAACGTAAAGAGGCATTGGCTAGTATGGTCTCAAGTGATTCATAGTAGGCTTTGAAAGACAACAATGTGTCTACATCCGATAAACACTCAATTTCAGGAGGTGAAGGAATTTTTTCTTGACAATCAGTTTTGGGCACAAGTTAGGTGTATTATGTAGTTCACCAAGACTATTTATAATATTCGGTTTACAGATACATATCAACTAGTGATTGGGGGAGCACTTGGACAAAATGCTAGGACAAATCAAAGACATTGTTGAACTAAGAGATACAATCTTGTATGATTACATAAATGCGTGGTCAAAGGTGGGATAACATGAATATTCCACTTCATGTCTTAGTCAGTTAGTATATGTCCTTACACCCAAACATTATTCCCCATCTTGTTGTCCCAAACATGACCCAAGGGTGAGGTTAGTAGAAAACCACTCACAGATCCAAAGGTCACAAAAGGGTATATGCTTGAATTAGATAAGTCCATCCTTGATGATGAGGAGCAGGGGCCAAGTACAAAGTGAATTAAGCAAGTACATTAGTGAACATGGATTTGCTAATCTGCATGCAATTATAAATCAAGATAGATTAAATCTCATCATATGGTGGAACATATTGTTGGTTATGTTGAAAATTAGGTTTATATATATATAAGACTCCTGGAATTCACTGCTCCTATAAACTGCTGAAAATTGGCACTTTCCCTTCTCCTGCTTCCTGCTTTGCTTTCACCCTGCAACAACGTAGGTTTACAGTCTAGACAATGCAAACTCAGCTGAATAAAGAATATACTGAGCTATATTAGAATATGCAATTGCAAGTAACTCTTAGTAGGCCTGTCTGTTCTTGTCAGAGGGCATAGAGCATTTTTATATATTAACCTTGCACCTTGCTTTCAAACCAGCTGCTTTCGCTAAGAAAATACATCAATGTTTCTATCTTATCATTTAGAGTGTAAACCCATGAGACATCACGATATTATTTCAGGTCATGCTTTTCATTGTCCACAGTTTTCCTTTGCCTGCTCCATGTATTGAGTCTTACATGTTACAACTAATAGTAATAACATGCAATTTTTAGGAATTTGAGACTATTGCCATGTAAGTGCATTTTGATTGACCAGGTTGCAGATTTTGGGCTTTCAAAGGAG
The DNA here is from genome assembly GCA_034641835.2 of Pinus albicaulis. Classification (NCBI taxonomy): domain Eukaryota; kingdom Viridiplantae; phylum Streptophyta; class Pinopsida; order Pinales; family Pinaceae; genus Pinus; species Pinus albicaulis. The sequence goes on along the minus strand of JAXQQM020061419.1, from coordinate 173,545 downwards.
GAAAATCAATGGACATGTGTCAGATATTAGAGGAACATGGATATCTTGACCCTATATATCTATAAGAAATTTTACAAAGAAGAGTGATGTTTATAGTTTGGTATCTTTTTCTTTGAACTGATCACTGGGAGGAATCCTCAACATGGGCTCATCGAATATATTGATCTTGTAATTTATTTCATTCACTTGCTTCTCTTTCTAAAGTTCATCGTTCAATACAGCTTATTTTCACAGACCTTTATAGATAGATTGGTCTTGCATTTGTATCATATGCAGCTTTCATATTAAGAGCTAAAGTCGTGGATTAACAATTCCTTAAATGAAGTAGGATGACATGTTCTCTCATAATTTTTTATTTCAGACTATGTATACCTTAACAAGCCTAATTTAGATATTATGTAGATTCTAAAATAATCCCATTGCATACCTACCCTCTGGAGATATGTTTGTGTTCAGTGATATAACCAAAAGTTTTGTCTGGTTCTGTCACATGTTTGGGGATATTCACTGACTGCTACTCTGAAATTCATCATATGAAACAGGCTGCAATCAGTGCAGAGGAAATCTGGGTGGGAGGAGATCATTGATTCACGGCTAATTGGGAACAATATGGAAGAAGTTGAAAGATGGCAGCTACTGCCTACAAGTGTGTTCACAAGTCTGCAAGAAAGAGGCCAACTATGAGGATGTGTCTCAGGCTCTTTCCGAAATAGTAAGAAAGAAGCGTACTGATAAGCCTGGGAAGTGCTTGAGTATTACAGTTGAGGTAAGCTCTGAAGTTGAGCAGAAGAAGCCTTCAAACGTTGAGTTCGACAATGAAGACGTTACAGCGGATGAAAACTCAGTTGAGGAAATTGACTTTCCAATGGACGAGCTGAATGATGAACATAATGTCTAGTAACGAGAGAAGGGACGATTACTTTCGTTTGAACTTCAGCAAGGACCTGATGGTTTGATGGCGTTTGCCTCTTTTCATGTACTTAGACATGCATTTCTATGCAACTCTCAATAAGTTCTGGTACTCCTGGAACTTTTCAACATTCAATTACAGTTTGTATCTCAAGTGACCAATTTTTTCGTTTGTTGAGTGCTTCAACACATAATATTAATATATTAGGGAGAGGTTCTGCTGCATCACTCTATAGGGTCATGCAGCATGCGGGATAAATCGTTTTTTAATCAGAACAAGTGGGCACATTTCGAATTATTTATTTCTCTTCAGCCCAATTGTCAAATTTTTTATTTAACACGGTGACAAATTGCCCAAAGACCTCAGATATTCATTAAACAGCCAAAGCAATTATTGTGAGGTTACTCAAGAATTTTTACTGGATAGGAGATGTGTAAGCAAGATTGAAATTGTTTGTTTCAAAATTGAGAGAAATTGTTGTTGGCAAGCCATACCACAGGAGATTGACGATGGCAAGCCTTATGCTTCAACGTCAGTGGATTCTTTTTTGAGCGGCAGTAAGACAGCATTATTATACTGTGGCTGGCACAAATAAGTCAGTGACCTGGTGTATGTAAAAATGTGATTGTTTAAGATGTCCAAAGGGCATGTTAGTATTTGTAGAGATCTGTTTCACAGAAATCAGTTAACAAGAGCTCATGCAGTCACTGTACCTTAAGTGCCAAGATGATGAATGTGACCCAATCTGTAGTGAAAGAGGAGTGTAGAGGTTTCAAAATTAGTATTTCTAGTGATCTTTTATTGAATGTTGGTGTTCATATTAGGGGTGCCTTTATGTTGAATCTGTATGACTGACAAACAATTAAGGGAAGTCTTCAGCTTGAACAGCTCTTCCAGCTTGATTTGGACTCTCATGCTTAATGAAGCAAGATTTTATATCAAATTGTATATAACAAGCCAAGTTGCATGTACTATTTAGTTAACTTCCAATTTCATCTTTTACAAAAGTTTCCACGTAGCCGAGTTATTTGCTTGCTTATCCATGTGCTAATGGAGCTGATGCTTGTGTTAAAGCTTGCTGAGAATGCAGAATTAATGCTGCCTGAGACTAAGGTTAGTTATCTTGGATGTTATGGAGACACCTTTGAGGAAGTGATTGCCTTTCATGTGCATATTACGTTTCATACTATTAATGTCTAGAACAGGATTCTAACAAACTGTTTCCTGCAAGTTTCCAAAGAGGCCTCTGGCATGCCTTTGTTAATGATCAGGTGTGTATATTATAGGATAAACTATGGAGAAGACGGAAGCTAGAAATGGTAGATTAAGTTAAACTATTAAAAAAAGGTAAACAAATCAACATTTTTCTCAAAGCAAAATAAGTGTGAGACAAAACTGAGAAAAGTAAATGTAAGTTCGGAGCAGTAGATAAAAGTACCTTGCAGGTCCCAAGGACTAGTTCAATTGGTTGGTGCCTTTTGTTGCCATGATGTTACTGGTAATCCAGCAATACTCTGCATGCCCCTAGTTCGATTCCCTTGGGGTTAGTCATACCATGTTTGTCCTGCCCACTTTACACCTGTTATGACGCTTGGAATGAAGGTAAACGCCTAGGAGATTTCTGGGGAGTTATTTTGATGAAAAAATATCCCTATTTTGATTCCCTCAGGTTTATTATACTATGTTTGCGCTGCTGCAATCCAGCACACTCTGCATGTCCCTAGTTCGATTCCCTCGGGGTTAGTCATACCATGTTTGTGCTGCCCACTTTACACCTGTTAAACGCCTAGGAGCTTTCTGGGGAGTTATTTTGGATGAAAAAAATGTTCCTATTTTGATTCCCTCAGGGTTAGTTATACCATGTTTGCGCTGCCTCACTTCACACCTGTTATGATGCTGGGAATGAAGGGAAGTGCCTAGGAGCTTTTTATGGGGAGTTATTTCTGATGAAAAAAGATAAAAGGTTATGCACATGTGTTAAAATTTAAAGTTAAATTTTTAACACAAATAATTAGCATGATTAAGTATGTATCTATTAAGTATTGAGAGGGATGAAAGAATTTTATGGACAAATTTTTTTGCTTGCTTAAATCACTTCAAACTAACATGGATATACATGATAGTTTTTATTTTTTTGTTTTCTTTTTGGTGCATGGATTTATGCTAGGCTTTTTTATCTCGTGCATTGAAACTACTAATGGTTCTAGTAAATATAATAAAGGAGGATGTTATTACACAACTTCTGGAGACTTGCACCTTAAAGCCTATTTCTAGATCAACAAAATTTGTGGTGAGGATATTGCCATTTAAATCATCTCCATCTCACAATTGTTATCCATGGGGCTTAATTATAACACACTCATTGTAAGTAAAAGGTGTAATAACATAGAACAAAACCCGTTATAGCATCAACTTGCAATTTTGAAAATACATAGATATAATTGCATGCCAATGGCGCTTCAATGTTGAAAAGGCCATTAATGAAAAGTGAAAGAAGAATATTATAAGAATAGACAAATGGATCATTTTTTAATTTTGTAATAACATATAATGACCATATTCATATTTTTCATATATGAACTAGTATTAACATATTACCTTCTTATTTGGTGATCGTCACAATTGCAAAGAAATAAAAATGACTTGATTGACATGTTGGAGCCCAAGATGTCTCATAAATCATAAAATGCAAACAATGATATAAAGGGTGAAGAGTATAGCATAAGCATATGTCTTGTGTTCAAAGATTTAGGTAGGTGATCTAGGAGGTATAGTTGTTAATTGTGTTAACAATTGTTGCAATAAAGCTTACATGTTTCTTATGCTACACAACCGAGTAACCTTTATCCCTAATATAAAATTAGATAATGAGGATTCATTTTTAAGAATTTTTTTGTATGAAGTGTATGAAGACTATGTTAGCTAGGGCTTTAGTGTATACATGTGTTAAACACCAAGTATCATACCAAGAAAACACAACACATAGAACAAATAATGATAAAAGGGAATTTTGACAAACTCGAAATCCTATTCAAGTACCGGGAGATGGTGACAATTATGTTTTATATTATCATTATTTACCTCATGCCTTAAAGGAAGGAACTATGATCCCCACTCTTCATTGTCGCTATATGCTCATTAAGAAGCCCGACAACTGCGGGTACATGGTGATTATACTTATTGCCTCCCGACCCGACTCTAGGGATATGGATTGAAAAATAAAAATGTAATGTAGAAGGCATGGGTTTCATTCCTCATTCCTAGTTGAAATTTTGTTCCATTACCTACGCACTCATAGTAACTAATATACATAGCCATAAAAAATCACATCGACCATTCATACCTTCTTCTATAAGCTCACAATGTATGTACATATGTGTCTTCGATGCCCATGGGTAATGTCAACAATCATGGTAAAGGGTGGTCATACCAAAGGCACATAGAGACAAAGAAACTTAAGGGAAACGTTCATATTACCAACAGGAACAATTTGCCATGTGCTTGATATTTAATACCTTATTTCATCAACTCTCATTTTACCAAAGCATCAATCACGTGTTAGCATTAAAAAAGGTCATACTTATTCATTGTTTGCATTTTTGAAGTGTAAAGAAATTAGATTTTGCGTTAGCTATTGACTTACTAGAAAATTAATTATGATGCATTGAATTCAACATGGAAATGATAAATGCTTAAGGCTCCTATATGACAATACAATATTTATTAGAAATGAGATTGACACGACCGCTTGTAGAAATTTAACTCATTTGCACAAAAATAGAAATCTCTATCATGTAGCTAAGATAACTTAAATTGATTAGTTTCTTCTATCACTTTATTATAATTATCGTTCTTATCATCAAACAACTACCACAATAATAAAGAACAATAAGACAATAGGACATAAGATGTAGGGGATCATCCAAAGGCCAAAACCTTCTTCAATTGAGAGGGAAACCCACAACTTCTTCTTCTTATAGAACTTCAATTAATGGATTCCAATACTTATGACCCTCGACAAATCACCCCTTCAAAACCAAGTCACAATTCTTCTTGAAGACCTTACTTCTCACAAAGCAACCCAAGTCTCTTTGGTTCAAATCGCTCTTCACATCATAAGCTCAAACCTATACTTTGATTGTAATATCTTGCCCCTTCAATTCGCAACTTTCGGGCCTCTTCGCAGAAACCCTAGTATAGCATGTGTAAGAAGAAATGGAGAGATATACCTTCTTTTCTCTTTGCTTGTTCTCCTTTTTTCTCAGAACTCGGCCTCGTAACAATTGTTATTGGGCACCAATGAATGACTTTCGATGGTAATGGAATCCGATTTCCTACAACATATAAAAGCCCTAATTTTTTTCACACGTGTGAGGTGGAGGAGGGCCGAAAATAGTCCCAAAATTTCAGTATTTTCCTTTCTTTGCTATCTAGGAGGTTTCTTGTCCTTCCTTTTTTCACACTTCTTGCTTTCAGTCTTGGATGCTTGATCGATGCTACTTTGAATGAGGTCTATATATAGGCTTCTTGGTCACATCAAGTAGGTTGGCTTGTCATTGTCCTTAGCCGACTTGTCATTTGATAAGGCTAACTTGTTGCTTGCACATGGACAAGGTTTCGCAGGGTATTTTGACTCTATTTGACTCAAATAATTTTTCTTTACAATATGTAACATGCCCAAAAGGGTCTTCCATACATGACAATGACTTAATTGACTCCACACTCAATGACAAGCCCTAGAAGCACTAATGGGTGCTTGACCTATAAAAATAAAATTCACTTGAGCATGACTAATAAATTTATTTTTCTCTTTTACAAAAAATACATAAAATCATGAATACATATGTCATTATGAGGATCAAACTCTAGTCACATATTTCAACACTCCCCTCTTAGCTAGGGGGTATTCATAATCCATACAAGGCACTTGGACATTCTCAAAATGAAGAATTTCTTTATAAGAAGGGTCGGATTGAGAGCCATCTCATAAGCTACTTCCTTAGCTTATGTCACAACAACTTATTATACCAACCAACATTATCACATAGCAAGGTCTTTTAATTAATAACCTTCTATCTCTCCACAAGATCGAGCACAATGTTGTCAAGACCAATGACTACGTACACCATCATCGTTATCTCTCACGGAAAATACCTCGGTGTTCACATGGTATGTCATTTCGTAGGACAATTCTTATCTTGGAATAACACATCCTCATGAATTTCTCTTCGACTACCTCGACATCTTGGATGCCCTACCACATCCTCAAAGAGTATTAGAATCAATCTCGTATTACCTTAATTCTCCATTATTTCTTCACGATATGAAGACAAGAATGATGTGTCTATCTATCCCTATCAACTAGTGGAGATATACTCATTCATATAAAAGGAACATACCCAAGCTCCCTCTTAACTAGGACTTGTTTCCAACAACAACTCTCTCGCTCTTTGGTGGAGATCATGGTACTCGAATGCTTGTATAGCTCCTTTCGATGTCATGCATTTTATCTTCATCATTACAGTTTCTACCTTCTTTCAGGTTTTCTTCGTAGGGCATTGACAATCCATCACTTTCCTTCACAAACTATATCGCTTATGTCATCCTTCTCTTCATCGGAAAGTGATCTTCTAGGTCACATATGGCTTTTCTTCATCGAGCTATGTTTTCCACCTCATATTACTTTCTGCAGATCTTCCATCCATTTTCGGTTGTAGGTGACATCTACAACGCTCTTTGGTAGCCCTATTTCAACCCAACCAGATGTTGTTCAAAAATCAAAATGAACATCAAATCAAAGTTATCTTTTATGAGATGGCCATTCAACATGACATCTTGCTTGCTTATAACATTAACATCCCGCACATTCATAAACACATATCCAAGGCATTCAATGTCATGTCTCCTTCCCTTAATTTATTATAGTCTTCATACATTCTCCATGGAGATGTCTTAGGCAATTCTTTTAGTCATCGATGTTGATCACTTATCTTATCTTATGACCACAGCTACATTTCGACAAACTCCTCTTCCTTTCACATTATTTTCCCAAGAGATTTTATATGTAGTTCCTTCATCTTTTCAAATCCAACTCATATTCCATATGAGGACATATTATGTTGATTTCATCTTGTAAATATGTGAACTAGCTCAAAACATATGCCTTCATGCATCTTACCAAAGGAAGAAATTCCTTCTTAGAGCATGCATTCATGCCATTCCGCAACTATATGATGACATGACTGATTTATCAAATATATACATACCTATTTTCTTTTTTTGATCATCTAGAATTCCTTCGACAACTTCTCTTCCTTGCTTGAAGTTCTTCAACCATTTTGACACATGTTGCACTCCTTTGTCATCATACCATCATCCTTCTAAACAATGGATCCATACAAGGTGGAATGATCAACGAGACACTTGCTTCTTCCATATAGGTGAACCTCTAATGAAGATTCAAACAAAGGATCATTAGAGGAAATTTCCACCTTAAAAGTGGCCTCCTAATCTAAAAATAATAAAATAAGATAAGAATTTTGGAGGGAAAAGAATAAAACTACTTTTTAATTGTATTTTTGGCTTATTCATTATAGCTCCAAGTTTCAAGTGTAGACACCACCGATGCGTAACTAAATTTTGCATCCAACAAGTATCCATTATGCCTACTGAGAACACATTGATAAAAAAATGAAAATATATATTTAAAAAAATGTGTTCATCACGTTTTAATGTATTTTCAATTTTTATCAATGTGGGTCTCTCAAAGTACGAATAATGGGTATTCGTTCAATGAGGAATTTAATATGCATCCACCAGCACCTACACTTGAAATTTGAGTAAACCTATATGAGATAAGCCAAAAATACAATTAAAAAATAGTTTTTTTCCCCTCCAAAAATATTTACATGTACCCTCTTTTTAAATTTAAAGGATTTTGATTGGCTTACATATTATGTATGTGAAAATTTCATTGACACTTTTAGGTCAAATTTCTCTAATGTTTGATTATCCTCATCTCGCATATGTTCTTTCTAATGATGATGATGTATGATGTTTTTTTTACCTTCTATCATGCTAGATGACTTCTTTCAACCATGTATACTACCTATGCTTTCAATGATGTTACCAAGGGCTACTTTTTTTCTCGTTAGATCGATGTAGAATTTTCTATTTCGCTACTCCTTTCAAGATTTTATAATTTCATAAATTCTTAATTCAATCGTATGCTTCTAATATGCCGACAATTCCTAATATGATGCATCCTATCATTCTTACAATGTTTTTATCATGATAGCTACCTTCGCAAACCGAAAAGAAATAGGTCTAGTCTTCATAAATATGAAATGTACTTTTGATTCTTGTATATTGTAAAAGTGAAAGAAAATTTATTATTGTTATTTTTGTAGCATGGGTTTAATGCTCAAGGTATTTTATTTAGAGGTCAAGCACCCATTGAGTGTTTCTAGGGTTTTTCCTAGGGGTCAAGAAGTCAAAAGAGTCATTGTCATATGTAGAAGATGCCATCACCTGGCACACTATAACTTGTAAAAGAACATTATGTATTTAAAAGTGTCAAAATACCCTACAATACCAAGTCGCACTCGGAAGGTTAAGAATTTGGTCTCATTAGGCATGTCGTCCTCCTTGAATCCTATATATAGGAGGGAACTATACATTCTATGGACAATACCATCTTTCATCATTCAAGCGAAGGAGAAGTAGAAGAAGGCTAGCGAATAAGGAGTTGTTATAAAATCAATCAAGAAATTCTCGCCTGATTTGCCTTGATTAAATTGAGAAAATTTTAAATTTCCACTTCAACAGACAACTTGGGTGCTACCAACTTGTGTGACAAGGCTTGTGTCACCCGGGCTTACTCGCAAATTCAAGTTGGAGGAGTTAGAGTTCAGTTAGCATGTGGGATTGCTAATTTGTAGCAATCAAGGTTAGTTATCTAAGGTTGTTTTCACTAAACTAGTTCTGAAGTCCGGTTGAAGGAAATAGTGGAAGGTCGTGGCTAAATATGAGACTTCAGTCAAACTCGATCATCTAGTTAATCGACCAATCAACCCAAAGTAGCTAGTGCATGCGCAGAATTCAATTTCGGGCTCGTGGAGATTCTAAGGCAAGGTAACACTTCCATTGTAGACTAGTATTGAGTGTGAAGGTGTTGTATGTAGTCAAAGGATCATCCTAAGGAATTGCGTAATCCATTTTGGAGAAAATTCCCCGAATAGTAGGGGTCTAATTTCTCAAGGAGAGGTGCAAGGAAATAGGAGATCAAGTAGAGGAAAAAATTGACCAAGTTTGGGTCGCATCTTCTAAGTGAGTAGAGTGATAGGTTATGCACTTGTATTAGTGTGATCACACTGAGCAAAGCAATTGTGGCACACATCTTTATTCATCATATTAATGCAAGCATACATTGGGGTTTTTAACATATTTCTTTCCCCAAGAAAATACGATTTGCATGTGTGTGATTTCTTATTGCATGTCTAAATTATTTGTTCTAAATTTTGAATTAATGTCTGCAGAGCAGCAGATTAGGTTTGTGTCTTGTGATTTTGATTAAAAACTTCATGAGTGCTTGCAAATATACAACATAGTTTCTACATGGTATCGCAGCAGGATTCACATTAGAGTAGAAATTTTAAAGTTTGTTTCTTAGTAGGTTCGAATTTGGAGTTCAAAGGCAACAATATTTCTTCAAAGCTAAGAAGATGGCCTTCAATGGACTAAGGTTAGACTATGCCTTGGAAGGCACCTCTAATATTGTTATGGAAGGATTGCATGGAGGTGGTATTGGATGATAATGGATTGCTAGAATACATCAAAATAGATGTTGCCAAACCAGCGAAATCTGATGCCCAGAGCCTTTCTCAGTGGAAGAAAGATGTAGCTAAGGTGAGTATAATAATCTTGGAGGGAGACAGATCACAATGTCTCAAATATGCAAAAAAGGATACTTCGTTCGCAATGTGGAAAGCGCCTTTATATAATTGTTCGAGAATAATAAAGTGACCACAGGAAGTCGGCACTCAAGGATGAACTTTAAGTATCAAGATGCAAAAGAATGGTAATATTACATAGTATCTGAGCAAGGTCACACAATGTTGCATGGGACTTGGGGGGTTGCGTAAATGTTCCCGAATAAGACTTCATAATCGTAGCCCCTTCGGGCCTTCCCAAGAGTTACATAGCTATCAATATTCGATGAATGGGAGGAGAAACTATCAATTGGGAGCACTATGGTCTATTTTTTGGTACATGAGGAAATAAGGTAGAATACCAGGAGATGGGAATTCATCCAAGGGTGAAGATGAATAAAATTCTGTACTGGGTGGAAACAAAAAGAAGGAAAAGGGAAGAAATATAAATCCAAACTAAGCAATCCGTACCAAGGGGGCAAGAAGAAATATTTGTCAAAAATTAAATGCTTCCATTGTCATAAATTTGGGCACTATGCCATGACGTGTCCACATAAAAAGGAAAGAAAGAATACCTCAAGAGGACAAACAGTGTGAATCCTTGGTTTAGGTCTGAGATTGACTTTACCTCATTGCACAGGTGCTGTTGCACAATGATGGGAAGCGTGTGATACTTGGACTCGTGTGCCTTGTTCCACATCACAGGGTGTAGAGATTTTTTCAAGACCCTAGGCACAAATATGTGCGTGTATGTACATTGAGATAGGGGGCAACGAAAGGTATAGCACGACCGTGTTGGTATAGTCACCTTTCATAGGGATTCAGGTTGCCTCCTTAGGCCCAAGGATGTCATGTTCATTATGGGCCTAAAGAAAAATCTCATCTCTCGTTGTAGTTTGAAGATCTGTGGTTATGATGTGATCTTCAAAAAAGGAAAGGCATTCCCGAGACACATAACCACTGAAAGTGAAGCATATCGATATCCGTGTGAAGAACCTATATAAGCCAGATGTGGAAGATTGTGTTGCATTAAGAACAAAGGAGGAGAAGGTGGAGAGCCACGATGTTGGTGAATTTTGGCACAAAAATAATCGTCATTTGCACTGCGCAGCCCCGAAGATTATGTAGCAGATAACCACATGCTTCCCCGAAAGGAGAACTTGAGTAGCAGGATGTATGCAAATGATGTACTTTGGGGAAGTAATACAAATCCACATTCCATGGTCGGGACAAAGGAAGCACACACAACTTAGGAAAGGGATCCACTCTTAATGTTTGTGGACCTTTCTCAATAGCTTCCACTTCCGTACACAAATATTTTGTTATTTTTGTTGATGACTTCTCATGAAAGTGTTGGATCTTCTTCATGCGGAATAAAATATGAGACATTCTCCAAGTTTGTAGAATTCAAGGCACTAGTGGAGAAAGAAACCAACAAGAAGGTGGAGGCTTCGAAGAGTGATAATGAAGGTGAGAACGTGTCAAATGAATTTAAAATTTTCGGGCAAATAAGGCATTCAATGAGAGTTGGCAACACCCCATAATCCACAACAAAATGAGTTAAACGAGAGAAAGAATATTAGCATTGTTGGGAGCAACGAGGGACATGTTGCATGACCAAGGCCTACCTCTACCTTTATGGGATGAGGCATGTAACACAAGAGTCATTTGCGTAACTAAAGTCCTCGCTGCATTCGGGCATGATTACATCGAAGTGTCTTTCTCGAGGAGAAAGTCATATGTGTCACACTACGTAGATTTTCAGAGTCTTTGCTTCATCGCCATGTCTCCAAAGAATCAAGGAAGAAGCTAGAGTCGGTGCAAATGATAATTGGGGGTATTTGTGTTACATAGAAAATCCCAATAGCCCATTTGTACTTTCCAATTTCCTTAATGACACTTGTGCAAAGGAATGTAAATTGACGAGGAGAAAGTGATGCAAAGGTTTCTCGAGAGGGAGCTTCGCATCCCATAAGAAGAGGATTTTTTAGCTCCAAAGGAGGAACCTCACAGTTGTGGAGCAACCAAAAATTAAGGAGCATGGAGTGGAGACAAACACTCAAGCAAAACGATCTAGAGAAGGAAGGAAATAATCGGGGGAAGCCGAGAGACTTGTGCATGATGTGAGAGAAATGCGGGTGCTCCTTCAATTTTTTGCATGCGAAAAGGTCACGAGATCGGTAAACTCAAGCAAGATGGTTCTCATTAACTCGAGCTATCCTCTTTCAAGGAAGCAGTAGAGAAACCTATTTGGGTTGATGCAATGGTGGAAGAATATGAATCCATTGTAAAGAACATTGTTTGGGAAGTGGTCCCAAGCACGCGTACAAACCATTGAAGCCCATATGGATCTTCAAGGTAAAGCACAGCTTATTAGATGCAAGAATAGAGAAGTACAATGCCATATTTGTACAAGGGGTACTCTCAAAATTGAAGTAATGATCATGAGGAGACCTTTCTATGCAGCAAGGTACTCATCTATTAGATCAATTCTTGCCCTCTAGTAGCGCAGATGCAGGTGGAAGTTAGACTAGATCGATGTAAAAATAAAATTCTCAATGGAGTTATTGAGAGAAGTTGTACATCGAGAAAAAAAAAGGCTTTGAGACTTTGATCGAGAGTCTCATGTGTGCGTACTCAAGCTAGGCGTTTTATGGTCTCAAACTAGTGGCACTGCTTGGTACCTGTGATCGATAGTTATTCCCACTGGGGCTTGGGCTTCACCAAAAGTGAAGCGTATGCAAACCTCGAATACATCTTCATAGAAGGTAAATTTATTAGTATTGCTCCTTATATGTTGATGCTTTGATTTTAACTAGTGATGAACAACTTATTAGATCTTGTAAGGTGACCTTGTAAGAGAATTTGAAGTGAAGGGCATGGGTCTCATGCAATCGTCTTGCTGGAAGTATGGCAAGGCGATGGGAAATTGTTTCTCTCATGGAAAGTATGAAACTCGATATACTACAAAGACCTCTTCATGGAGAGTTGAAAACTCATGGAGACACCTTTAGTGACCATCTAGAGGAAGGAGGATGCCACTTCGGTGAGGAAATGGATTCTACCATTTATTAGGAACAGTGGGTTCACTAATTTATCTTGTGAAAACATGACCAAATATTTGTTATGTACTCAACCAAATGATCCAAGATATGGTTAGGCCAACCAAATTATTTTTGAAGGTAAAGCATGCTTCATGGCACTGCAGGCACTATCCAGCTTGGACTATGGCACAGAACAAAAAGGGAGTGAATTTGTGTGGCTTAAAAGATGCAACATTGGGTGGGGAGTCCATTAGACCGAAAAAGTACATCGGGGGAATTTTCTGAAGTACGGTCCACAACGGTTTCGGTACAACCGGGGAGAAAATATATGTGGTGCTCATCTCGGTAGAAGAAAAATACATGGATGCAAGTCAAGAAACATGGGAGGTGATCTAGATGAGAAAGGTACTGTTGGATTTTTTGGTCGATTATGGATCCAATCGTGATCTACCGTAATAATCGCAGTTGCATCAAGCTCTCTCGAGAATCTTGTTTTTCACGATTGATGCAAGTATATAGATATTTGGTATGATCACCATTTGTATCGTATGCGTAGGAAAATAATGTTGTTGTAGTACATTTCGAGAGAGGAATAAGATGATGGAATTTTGATAAAGCCTTGTCAAGAGGGAAGTTCGAGTTCCATAGGAAAGGTGATAGGGGTATTGATAATCCCTTTCGTTGAGAGGAGTGTTAAAAAATGTAGCAAGAAATCATCAATTTGATTTTGCCTTGATTAAATTGGAGAAAATCAAATTTCCACATCATCAAACAACTGATGTATTTAACTTGTGTGACATGGCTTTCAGTCACCCAAATTTTCTCAAGAAATCGAGTTGGAGGAGTTAGAATTCATTTAAGCATGTGTGATTTCTAATTTGTAGCAATGAAGGCCAATTATGTAAGGTTGTTTTCAATTAAATTAGTTCTTACTTTTCAAGGAACGAGTGGAAGGTCAATTACAGTGTGACTTCATTCAAACTTAGTGATCATCCGCTAACCGATCAATCAACCCCAAAATAGCTAGTGCATGTAGAGAGTTTGAGTTCCCAAGGCTTGTGAGATTCCAAGGCAATGTAACACTCATTGTAGACTAGTCTTGAATGTGCAAGTGATGATGTACCAGATGATCAACCTAAGGGAATTGATTGATTCGTTTTGGAGAAATTCATAAATAATAGGGCCTAATTTATCAAGGAACAACACAAGGAAATCGGATTTCAAGCAAGAGGCTAAGTCTCGGGGTTAGGAGATTCTCAAAAGGAGAAGAGATAGGTTATGCAATTTGCAAGGCTTGCTCAATTGATGAAATAAATTGTAATACATATCTATTCATTAGATTAATGCAAGCATGCATTGAGTTTTTAGCAAAGTTTTCTCAAGAAAAATATCATTTGCATGTGTGTGATTTATTAGTCACATGTCTAAATTTTTTTTGTTCTAAATTGTGAATTAATGTCTGCAGAGTAGTGGAGTAGGTTTGTGTCTTGTGAGTTTGATTAAACCTCATGAAAAGTTGCAAATATAAAACATAATTTCTACAGAAAGAAGGATGAAGGAAGAAGGTTTGGGTTATTTTCCCCACTCTCTCACACGTGAAAAGGAGGAAGTCTATAGTTTTGATGATGCAAGATCGAAGTTGAGGAAATTGTAGGAAGAAGGTCGAAGGAAGGTCTATTAGGTCACCTACAAGCCCTAGAAGAAGGAGTAACCTACTTAAGGTCAAAGAAAGCCTTGGAAGCTAGGAAATTGCTCACACGTGTGGAAGTAGTAACTCTGCTTGAGGTACGAAAATTTCAACCTCGTAGTGGAGGTCGAAATTTTGTAGTTGGGGGTCGAATTTGTGTAGTTGGAAGATATTTGACCGACATTGACTGGACATAGGAAGCACATCATCGAGGAGGTATGACTTGGTCTTGAAGGGTATTGGTATTGGTATAGAGGTCTTGGAATTCGTCATTTGAAGAATCTATACAAGATAAGAGATTTATGGATTTTCCTCTCAAGCGAGAGGTTTTGGCCTTGGCTTGCGTGCCCACATCTTGTGTTCTTGGTGTGGTATTATTGATATTTTGTTTCGTAGCTATTTCATGATAATAGAAACAAAATAATAAGAGAAGAAGCTAATAATCAATAAAATAAAAACACATCACAAGAAGTTATCAAGTTTAAGAGAAATCATCCTAATCGCAACCTTATAGATTTCTCAACATGGTATTAATAAGGTTGGCTAATGTGCGCATGATGAATATTACTACATCCTTGAAGAAATATTTGAGGCAATTTTATATGGTAGAAAATCATCTCAAGAAAGGCATCAAGGCATTTTTGAATCTCTTATTATCCATCAAGAATAGTATGAACAAGACTTCTACAAAGGACAAAGGGCTATTCTCAACACTTACAGTGCACATTTTGTAGAAATTATACAACAAGCATATATATCTTAATATCATGCAACCATAGGCTGCAAATATTCACTTATGTCGAGTTAACATAATTAACCCCACGTCTAACCACATCATGCACCTTTAAAATCAATTTCACGCGAGATCTTATCTATAAGGCTCTCGAAGTTTTAACTCAATAATATAAACCCTTACTTTTACCTCGTCACCCCTTCATTACCTTAATTCACACACACATTCACTTATACAATTAATTCAAGTCCGTGGTTATGGCCCACATAATTCCTTATTATGCACAACGGATAATACATACATACTTTAGCAATCAACATCACTTAACTTTATAACAAAACCCACATAACCTTAATTCACTTACATACATGCGGAATAGGTTTCCAGGGTCCCACCATCCGCGTACCAATCACAATGCGTCGCAATCACTTGCCCGTAGTTACCACTATGTCGATAACATTAAATCATAAGATCAACAATGAGCGGCCACGCAATTGACAACACGTGACTCCTCCCACCGCATCGCATCCTTCAAGACTTACCGCATCACATCACAAATTATCTTTGTTACCTTGCGAAGTCTTTGACACTCAAACTTTTAAAACCGCCGATGCACGATGTTGCGCAAGGCCGACACGTGGCATCTCCCTTTCGCCGCATTGCAAATTTCAAACTTTATCACATTGCAAGTTATTCAGCTTTATCTTGCGAAATCCTGACTTATAAACCCGCCTATCGCTCATGCGAAATAGTGCCAAGTCGACATGCGTCCACGTTATACTTTTACACACCACTACAAGCCATCTTAACCATTCATCTCTCGTTGTTGACTTGATCACAACCATTCGATTCTCTTTGGAAATCTCGAAGTGTTCTCCCCGCCTTCGTCGATCCCTCTCGCTTTATGCCACTCGCTCGCTATGTTTTCCACTACCCTCCTTGTTGTTCAATTCTTCCATGCAAATCTCTCCGTGCTCGTATTTAATCAACTTTTGTTCTTTATATTGTCAATGCTCGCAACAGCGCCCTCCGTGTTACTCCAACATGAATACAAAGCACTCTTTTGTATTTATCCTCTCCTTCAGAATTCGTAATTTGTTCTTTTTTTACTTGACCTATACACACATTTTCTAGCTTCCAACCGGAATCACACAACATTCTACCCATCCATTTAAGTCCTACTCAAAAAGACTTATACCATTAGGGGAATTTTGAGGTCTAAAATGTGTTTCCTAAGAACAATATGCAACCAAAATAAATTTATAAGAACCAATAGGATTCAAGATGATGATTTCAACCATGGGGGATGATTCACTATTTTTTAAGTAAAAGGGTAAAAAATATTAAAAAATAATAAAATAAAACTACTTTTTCAACTCATATTTCAACTTATCTTTCCCAAAGTTTTTACTCAAATTCCTGGCGGGAGTACTGTTGGATGCAATTTAATTCTCATCTAAGGAGTACCCAGCCAGTATACTTTTGATAGACCTCAAGATGAAAAATGAGAAATATATGAAAAATTTGATTGCAATCACGCTTTTCATGTATTTCATTTTTCGTGTAGTAGGATCCATCAAAAGTATGCAATACGGGGTACTCCTGATGAGGAATTAATTTTTCCATCCAACGAGACCACTGCTCGAAATTTGAGTAAAACTTTGGGAGATAAGTTGAAAATATAGTTGAAAAAGTAGTTTTTTCCTTTTTCCTCTAAAATTTGATGATGTAATCAAATCTTATTTTATTATTTGCAGACTATTATTTTATAATTTCCTTAGGAGTCCCATTTTTTAGACCTCAAAATTCCCTAATGCATTCAATTTGAACTCATTCATCATGGTTTATAAATACGTAAACCATAAATTCACAAAGCTATGCATCACTCAACACGTAAAAAGAAATGACACACACACTCACGTTGAATTCTATTTCTTCATTCATTAAATAAATGTACGTATACAAATAAAAACTTGTTTTATAATCTAGTTTTGGTCCGATTTGCCTTTACATGGCCCTTTTCTCTTCCCTCTCTCTCTATATGCCCGTAGGCTACTATTAAACTCACTTTCTAAGAATCTATATCTTCTTTTTTTCACGGTTTGTGCCTTTGAGGCTTTACAAATTTATACAAAAGGTTATGTAACCAATTTTGGTTCAAACATCCATAGGTTACTCAAAAAAATCCTAAGAATCCTTTAAGTCCCCAATTAATTTCTAAAATCTCTTCTTTATCTCTTGAGGATCCCAACTAAATCCTAAGGATCTCCATAAATCCATAAAATCATGAATTAATTTCTAATCTAAGATTTAAAAATATTTCGAATATCTCAATCCACACCAATCAATCATCAATCACTCATGTTCTCCTACATTCGAGAACATTTACAAATATGCCTCTCAATATTTAATTAAATCCTATTTTAAATGTCTCATATAAAATCACTCAAACATTGAAAAGTACATTAATTAAATACTTAGGAAATCAAATCTCATGAAAAGCCAAGACCCCCTAGATTCTACTAAATGTACAAAATTTTGGAACCATGATGTTTCGCATTAGACTCCCAAGGTAGAAAATAATCGCATCTCCGTATCATGTGTCTTCACGTCGATGGAATTTCTCCTAGATCCCAAACTTTAGTTTGTAATTTGTCTTTTATTACCTCTCTTCCTTTATGTTGTTTTTGTTACTATTGGTGTTCTCCAAGTCTCCATACTTTATGCCGCATTGCCCCACTAGCTATGCTTTCTCACATTCTCAATGTTGTCTTTCTCTTACTATTGCTTGGCTTTCTTGTCGTTATCTTCTTCCGAGGCACCTTCATCATCAATCTTATTATTCCTTCAATATCTATGTCCATTATCTTCCGACCGGTACTCTCTCCGCCCATTGTTGTTGCACTTTGTCCACTCATATTCAAACTATTGTTGGTTATCTTCACTTTGAAGTTGTTTGATTCTTACTACCACCCTTACATCCTTACTCCTTTGTTGCTTTTTAACTTCTATCTCATCTCCAAACAACCTCTCGTTCAATATCCGTAAATTTACTTTCAAAAAATAAATTGTCCTCCAATTTCCCTTTGTACTTGATTCTTCTCGTTAAATACATCACTAAAAATAGTTCATCATTTCCAACATATTTTTTCCTTTTCCTCTTCTCGACAACCCTTAATGATTGTCCTTCATTTCCTTGACCGATTCTCCGACAATCAATTTACTTCTTCAAGCAAGGTATCTTCATGCTTTACATCTTCCTATCATTATGTTTTACCTCGGAAACTCTTGTACTTTCTTTAGTTCTAAAACTCAATCTCCTTCAACTTGAAACATGTATGTCTCATCTTCATCAAAACCTATAATCATAAAACAATTATCAAAATTAAAATATAAGGCCTCATTACTTTTTCTCTCTTCTCTGAAACATCTCAATATGCCGCTCCAAGTTTTCCTCTAACTCCTTTGTCGCCACATCAAGATGCCTACTTAAATTAAGTAATTTCATAGACCGTCAACTAGTCTCTCCTCCATATCATCTGCTTCAAGGATGTCTTCCTTTCCGGTTCACAACAATGAACTCCTTTCTCTCGTAATGTCAATTTTCCGAACTCTTATTACCATTCTCTCTTCTTTATGATTGGTATTCATAAAATTTCCTTTGTCTTCTTCTTCAAAAATTTATCCCGAGTATATATCCTCTTCTTTCCAACTTTCTTATTCGAAGGTCTAACTTTCTATATAACTCGACAATTTCAAATTTCTTGGAGTAGAATTTGGAAACTTTGCTACGCTTTCAGTACCTTCACTTGTTGTTGACCCATCATCAAATGGTCCTTCTTCCTCTCCGTTAAATCTACACACATGTCTAAATCATCATGTTTAAAAATTTCCAAACTCATTAGGCACAATAAATACCTTTTTCTTCATCTTCATGTCTTAACTCATATCTGCTATTCCAGCCTTCATTGTTACCACTTCCAATATTCTCGCTACATATTTCCATGAGACCTCTCTCGTCTCCTTTCGTTTCTAAGATCTTGCTATCTCGCATTAATATGAACATTTCAAATTCGCTCCTTCTTAGCAAACTCTAAAGTTTGTTCATCATAATGTGATGTACCTACGATCATACAAAAATAATTAGTTTTAAAAATACAAGACCTTTCGGTCTCTTTGATGCTTCAGCACCAATCCTTCATAATGTAATTTCGGATTTCATCGCATCCTCTTTGTTGTTACTGAATCATTTGAGTCTCTCCTTCTCCAACAAGTCGATATGTCTCTTCTCAAGTTATCTCGAACTCACCGATCGCCTTGACATTCCATATTTTTTCAATAGGTTCCATCTAACTCGTTTCCGCATTTCATCCATGTCTTTGCTATCCATTCTCTTTCTCTTTGTAGCCATCCCCGTAGTATCACTTCCAATTGTGCCTCATCAGCCACAATATTTCTCTCTCGCTCCTTATTACTCATCTTACCTTCATGGCATTCTCTAGAACCCTTCTACGACCCTACATGGCCATCTTGCTCATGAGCTCATCCATGCTCAATTGGTGATCCGCAACATAGCCTTCTCTTGTAGCACCCTTTCTGCTAACTCAATTCCCTATCAAGTTTCCTCTTTGTGCTTGATATCTTCCTAGTTATTCTTCTTTATCTTGGTTCACTCTTGAACCTTTTAGAGCTTCGCTCCTTTGGCTTCGCACTCGCTCACCTTCTTTTCTTCCAACCTCTAGTTGGATAAGTTCATTGCCATCATCATAAAAACTCGCTTGTTGTTGGCTACATCATCAAACATCTTCATAACATTTTCAATCAATAATTCATCATTAATTAACCGAAAACATGAAGACCATACTCATCGGTCCAATTTTCTAAACACATGTTGATGTTGCGCTTTCTTTCGTTCCGTCGACTTTACCTTTACTATTTTCGCTGTCACTATCTCTTCATTCAATCATATTCAGACCGATTCTTCTCTTCACTTCGCCGTGCCACTCGAATCTCTAAAAATTCTTCTTGTTCCGTTCTCTTCAAAGAAAACTCTTCAAAACCTATTCTTTGTTCACAAAGATAATTATGAAATAAAAATACTCCACAAGTTTTGAAATTATTTTCAAAGGACAAACCCACTCGATTTCTCTTCCCGGAGTATACATGCTCTAATTTTATCCCAAAAGAGCTTTTCCTGACAATTAAAATGATGTAGCCATAGGCCAAATATTCACTTATGCAACAAGAAGGCGGAATTAACCCCCATGTCTAACCACATCATGCACCTTTAAAACCAATTGCACGTGGGAGCTTATCCATAAGTGGCTCTCGAGTTTTAACTCAATAATATAAACCCTTACTTTTACCTTGTCACCCCTTAATAACCTTAATTTAGACACATCTTCACTTATACAATTCATTCAGGTTTGGGACGTATGGCCCACATAATTCCTTATTACTATTGCTGGATAATACATACATACTTTAGCAATCAACATCGCTAACTTTTACAATAGAAATCCACATAACCTTAATTCACTTACATACACACGGGGAATGTGTTTCCAAGGTCCCACCATCCGTTGTGCCAATTACAATACATCGCAATCGCTGTCTGGCAGCTTTTTACCACTCGTCGATAACATTAAACCATAAGATCAGCGATGAGGCCGATGCACAATTAAAACACGTGGCTCCTCCCATTGTACTGGCATCGTTCAATACTTACCGCATTGCATTGAAAATTATCTTTGTTACCTTGCGAAGTCTTTAACACTAAACTTTAAACCTGGGTTTACATGCGCGATGTTGCATGTGCCGTCAACATGTGGCATCTCCCTTTCGTCGCATCGAAATGTTCAAACTTTATCGCATCGCAAGTTATTCAATGATCTTTTGCGAACTCCTTGACTTATAAACTCGCCTATCGCCATGCGAAATAGCGCTAAGCCGACACGCGTCCACTTCGTACTTTCACAACTTACTTCCGTGAAGCCATCTTAATCATTCATCTCTCATTGTTGACTTGATCACGACCATCCGATCCCCCTCTTTGGAAATCTATAAGTGTTCTCCGCCTTCGTCGATCGCTTTATGCCACTCCGTCGCTCCGTTTTCTTCCACTACTCCTCCTTTGTTGTTCAAAATTATTCCATGCGAATCTCTCCATGATTTGATATTTAATCAAATTTGGCCCGATCTACCTTTACATGGCCCTTTCTCTTCCTCTCTCTTTATATGCCCGTAGGCTACAATTAAACTCACTCTCTAAGAATATATATCTCTTTTTCACCGTTTGTGCCTTCGAGGCTTTACAAATTTATACAAGGTTATGTAACCAATTTTGTTCAAATCCATAGGTTACTTAAAAAATCCTAAGAATCCTTTAAGTCCTCAATTAATTCCTAAAATCTCTTCTTTATCCTCGAGGATCTCAACATTCAACTAAATCTAAAGTATCTTCCATAAATCCATAAAATCATTAACTAATTTCTAATCTAAGATTTACAATATTTCGCAATATCTCAATCCACACCAATCACTTAGAGAATCACTCATGTTCTCCTACATCCGAGAACATTTACAAATATGCCTTCTCAATATTTAATTAAATCCTATTTCAAATGTCTCACGTAAAATCACTCAAAACATTGAAAATTACATTAATAAATACTTAGGAAATCAACTCTCTTGAAAAACATAAGACCCCCTAGATTCTACTAAATGTACAAAATTTTGGAACCATGATGCTCCGCATCAGATTCACCCAATCTAACAATGTACTAAATTTAAATACCGAATCGCTTCTACAAATATTTTGCGGAATTAAAAACACAATCGCTAATCACATGAACATGAAGAAAGATCAATCACACACAACAGCGTATAATTTCTGTGTGCTTTTACAACTAAAATGCCACTATCTTCTATTGTATATTATATTATGGATCATGAAATAATTACATACAAAACTCTTCTCACAAGAGCCTTCAGTACATTAGCTAATTGTCTCACACCGTGATACAAAAATTGGCAAATTCCTTAGCCAATTTACCGCCTGCATGCCCCCGCCGCCTTCACCGGCGTTAAATTCCGTTGAATGCAATCCCCGAATTGATGCAATCTTGCCCGCCTTGATTTAAAAGTATCGTGGGCACATCCAATGAGTGTTTACTTGCATGTGCAAGAATATACGTCGAAGCAACCGTATAGTCAACCTCCTCCCTTTCACCTAGAACCGACGGGTCTCCACTAGATCTCGACATGTATGCAACTAATAATAGTAAATCCTCGAAACGTTGCATGTGAGATCATTATTGTGAATTAATTAATATTTAATTCACTAGATCTCTCACTAGTATCGTTTGTTACAACTAAGACAATCGAGTTTAACTCACTTAATCGAGTTAAACTATTTGTAACTTGCACCAACTCATGCACCGTCGCACTTCGAACTCGTTACAACTAGAATTACTCGCATGTCCCAACAACCAACCTCTAACTTGAAATTCACTAGATAACTGAATTTTCCACTTTGTTAACTATTTCAAGTCCACATTGAGAATAGATTACAAACTTAATGTCCATCTAAATTAAGGGATACAAAAAATAGACATGCACCCAAAAATAGCCCCGTGGGCTCCACCCTGGGGTTGTATAAGCATCGCAACTGTGTGCTTAATGCACTAGTTTGGGTGCCGAATCTTCTTGTTGAATCTAAACACATTTGAAAATTAAAATATTTGGATAATCGATAATGGAGAATCAATACATATGACAAAGAACACAAACAACTAAAGACCTTGTCAAGAGGAAAATGTTCTACTATGTTGAACTTGGTGACAAAATAGCTACCCAAAGAAGAGGAATTGGGATCAACTTCACACTGGAGTTCGAAAATGGAGGAAACATTGATCTCAATAACATTCTCTTCATACCATGTTTGAAAAATAACTTACTTTCCATTTCATGTCTCTTGAAGAAAGGAGTAGGGGTTGCTTTTATAGATGGAAAGTTGTGGTAAGGATAAAATATCTAGCAACGAAAAATGAAAAAGTCATCGGGATTCGTGAAGGAAGACTCTACAGTTTATGACACCTCTCTCAAAATTTGCTGACATTGTTGTAATTCCAGCTGTGAACTATAGTGCACAAAATGTTTGGACACATTCACCTCGAAAAATATTACCAACTCTAAATTCAATGGTGAATGGAATCTCGAACTCAAGGAGGATCATGAAGGAGTATGAAAGGACGTGCATTAGTAAAAATGTTAAGAGGCCAATTGGAAGCAATGATTCAAGTTCAAAAGAAGTCTGGATGTCATTCATTCTGATGTATGTGGTCCCACGTTCATTTAAGTATCTTGGAGGTCATCTATATTATGTAATATCTATTGATGACCACTCAAGGAAAACTTGGATCTATTTGGTCAAGTCCAAGGATGAGGTATTTGAAAGATTTCAAGAATTCAAAGTCAAGTAGAGAACCTTACAGAAAGGAGGATAAAGGAACTAAGATCCGACAATGGAGGAAAATACACTTCAAAGGAACTCATAGATTTCTGTAAGGAGTGTTGGGATTAAGAGGGAGTTTATAGTCCTATATAATCCTAAACAAAACAGAAGCTGAATGAAATAATCGATCAATTGGGGAAAGTGTAAGAGCCATGTTACATGATCAATAATTTCCTATATTTATGTGGGGTGAAGAAACAAATACTATTGTGTATGCTCAAAATAAAATTTTCAATCGATCACTAGTCAACATGACTTTTGAGGAAGCATTCATTGGGAAGAAACCAAGTGTAGAACATCTTTGAATATTTTGTTGTTCAATCTATATTCACATACCAAAATATAAGAGAAATAATTTGGATCCTACAAGCATGAAGGGTATATTTTTTGGCTACAATAACACCTCAAAGGCATATAATATCTACAAAGGAAGGCACACCAACAGGAAGTGTAAGTCAAGATGTGATCTTTGATGAAAGTATTGCATTAAATAAATCAAAGGATTTCCCGATGGACTCGATGATGAATAACCTAATATTTGAAGAAGAATGCATTAGGGAGGAAGATAATTAAAATCATGAAGAATAAGGTCCCAATGAAACTACGCAACTTGTAATCATCCCTTAAAAGCAAAAAGATACCCAATTGGTTGAATTTCACTCTTCTAGATGCAGTATGACATGGAGAAACCAAAAACACACATGGGAAAGTAAGAAGCCCAAAAGATATTCGGTGGTATGCAACCTATATGACGAAGTTAATAGAAGTAGAACCATCAACCTTTGAAGAGGCTATCAAACATCAAGAATGGAAATATGATATGAACAAGAAGAATATCAATCAATAATGAAGAATGGAGTTTGGGAGATTGTACCTAGGCCTGAAGACAAATCTCCTGGGTAACTTCCAAGTGGCTCTACAAGATTAAACATGTAGCGTATGGAAGTATTGATAAATATAAGGAAATATTTGTGGCTAGGGCTTCTCCCAACATGGAGGCATCGGTTACGAAGAGACATTTTCACCCACAACAAGGTATAAAACTATATAGTCATTGGTCTCTTAGCAACATTGATGGGATGGAACTTCCATCAAATGAATGTCAATAAAACATTCCCGAATGGTAATATCAATGAAGAAGTCTATAAAGAACAAACCTTGGGATTTGAAGTAAAAGATAGATATACTTATGTATGCAAAATAAGAAGGCATTTTATGGCTACAAGCACCAAGGGCTTGGTATGCAAGGATGGATACATACCTACAAAGATTGGAATTATCAAAGAGTTTCCGATCGTCCGAATCTCTATATCAAGTTGCGAAGGATAAGCTCATAATAATTTTTCATATATTTGGATGATCTTTCATGACAGTGTGGAAGGTCATATTCAAGAGTGTAAAAAGTAATTGGCAACAAAATTTTATATGAAGGATCTAGGGCTTATGCTCTATTATTTGGGGTTGGAAGTTTTGCAAAGACCCCATGAGATTTATCTAGGTCAAGGAAAAAAATGTGATCGAGATGCTAAAAATGTTTTCCATGATGGATTGGAAACATATGACAAACCCTATTATGATAATCTTGAAGAGGCTAAGAAGTTTTGAATAACCTTCTAGATATGACAAGGTGTGTAGACAATTGGTTGGCACATTGATGTATTTGGTAAATACTCAACAAAACATTTGTTTTGTAGTGAATATTATTAGACATCTCTAGGTAGAGCCCAAACATCATCATTGGAGGAGTTAAATACATATACTAATACACCGCAAGGAAAATCCCCACCGCTTTTGAAGTATGATAAAAGGAATGATGTCCACTTGATTGGATATACAAATTTCTACCGGGAGGTAGTGAGATGGATGGGAGAAGCACTCTTGGAGGATGTTTTAGTTTGGGATCCTCCATGATATCTTGAATGATTAGGAAAGCAAGAATCAACGTTTCGAGTAGTGTTGAGGTCGAATACATTGTAGCATGTGTGAAATAAGCAAGAGAAGTCGTCTAGTTGAGGAAGTTCTTGTATGATTTGTTTAAAGGACCGATGGACCCTACAAAGGATACATCAGGTGGAGAACACCAGCTTGTATAAGGTTGTCTCAAGACCCAATGTTCCATGGAAAGAAAATCACATAAGTAATAAGTATCACTACATATGAAAGGTGGTGTAATATGTGGAGTGTTGCAACTACAATGTATCTCCATTGATGAACAAGTAGCCGAAATATTGAAAAAATATCTTCATAATAAGAAGGCTTGTGTATTTAAGATACAAGCATGAAATTGGTTGATATATCCTCCCTAGTTGAGAGAGAGATAGAAACATTATTCTTGTCTTCTACTCATGAAGAAAGAGTGAAGGCTGTAAACATATGGTTTCCGATACCTTTGGAGGAAGAGGTAGGGAATCCAATATAAGAGTAGTATAAGAGGAAATTCCCCGAGGATGTGTTATTCCAAGATAAGAATTTTAATCAAAAGGACATACCTTGTGAACACCGGGGTGGGGTATGTGCCTTGAGAGACAAGGATGATGGTGTGTATTAGTAGTTGTTCCCCACCAACATTGTTCTTTGATATTGTGGAGAGATAGAGTTATTAGTCAACACCTCGCTATGTGATAATGTTGGTTGGTACGATGCAAAGAGATAAGCTGAAATGATAAATTATGAGATGGCTTACTAATTTGACTCTTCTTATGAGATATATTCAGCTTTGAGAATGCCCATGTACTATTATAAATACCTCCCTAGTTAAGAGGGGGTGTTGAAATGTGCAACTAGGTTCGGTTTCTCATAAATGTGAAATGTACTTTTGATCTTTGTATATTGTAAAGAAAGAAAATTTATTATTGTTATTTTCTAGAAAGGCGGGTTTCATGATCAAGGTATTTATTTAGATGCAAAGCACCCATTGAGTGCTTCTAGGGTTTTTCATAGGGTCAAGAAGTCAAAAGAGTCATTTTCATATGAAGAAGACCCCATGGGGTACATTGTAACTTGTAAAAAGAATTATTTTCGTATTTAAAAGTGTCAAAATATCCTCCAAGACCAATTCAACCTCGGAAGCCAAGAAGTCGTGCTCATTAGGGCATGTCATCCTCCTTGGAAGCCTATATCTAGGAGGGAACTGACTCCTATGGACACTCACTCATCTTATCATCATCTAAGTGAAGGAGAAGCATAAGTAGGCTAGCAAAGAAGGGGAAGAAGGATGAAGGATGAATTCTTGGGTTCTCTCTCTCTCTCTCTCTCTCTCTCTCTCTCGTACACACACACACACATGCGTGAAGGAGGAAGGATAGTTTGATGTTGCAAGATCAAAGTTGAGGAAATTGTAGGAATAAGGTCGAAGAAAGGTCTATTAGGTCACCTATAAGCCCTGTTATGCAAGAAGTTGAGGAACCTAACAGAAGTTTCGAAAGGAAGCCTCAAAGCCCAAAAATGCTCACAGTGGGAGACAATAATTGTTAGAAGCGTTAAAATTTAGACCTCGTTAAAGGAGGCCAAAATTATGTAGTTGTGGGTCGAATTTGTGTGTATTGGAAGAGATTTGACTGGGTTTGACATAGACATAGGGAAGCACATCATCAAGAAGGTATGACTTGGTCTTGGAAGGCATTGTCTTGGTTTAAAGTAGCCTTGGAATTCATCATTTTAATAATCTATAAGAAGAGAAGAGATTTATGCTTCTCTCAAGGGAGAGAGGTTTTAGCCCGACTTTTTCCTACATGTTGTGCTCTTGTGTATTGTTGATATTATAGTTTTTGTAGTTGTTTGATGATAATAGTAACATAATAACAAGAAAAGAAGATAATAATCAAGAAACATAAAATACCAAGCAATTATCAAGTTTAAGAGAAATCATCCTAATTGGAGCCCTATAGATTTCTCAACAATATCAAATAATTTTGTTAAAAATTGATGTAAAAAGTTTGAAGGAATCCTCTAAAACAATGATAGAATTATTTTTTGCAGATTATTACTATGTCTAGGTTCAAAAGAAAGAATGAATAATAACAATATATCCCAAATATGTTTCATTTTATGGGAAAATCCATTTAAAAATGTGCATATGATGCTAAAAAACACTGTTTTCAGTGTTTGCCTTGTTTTTAGCTTAGAAACTCATTTTTCCTAAACTTCCTAAAGATTTTGTTTGTTCTCTTTCACATATTTATGGCCTACCAAAAAATTCCATCAAAGAGGGCCTAAAACACATAAGAAAGACAACCAGAAAAGAACTTCAAAGATGAACTTAGGAAATGATGGGAGGAAAATAATGTTTGTAGAAAATATGGAAACTAAGCTTTATCGCACAACGAATTGTACTTGTAACAAGTCTTCTGGATTAAAAATAAAACCTTATAGAGGTTCCACTTATTACTTTCAGTTATGTAACCTTAGGAACATACACATGATCTAGTTGTTACAACATTTTTTCCTTCTTGATCCTCATGCACAGCAATAATTTTCTTCTCCCTTCTTCCTAGTTTCCTCTAGTATTCATATCCTTCTCCAAGAATCTCTAAAAGGTCTCCATCTTGAGAATTTAAATTTTTCCTTTTTTATTAGTTCCTCTTATATGCCCTTTATAATGCTTTGACATATTTTTAATTTTATTTGGCTTGAAAAGATTCAACATGTGTTTTTCTTGTAAAATCGATCACCTAAAAAATCCAAAATGTTTGTGTTATTTGACCTACTAGTGATGTGAAGGAAAAAATTTGAGATGTATCACTTTTGATGCATACTCTTTATGAATGGATCTTACATACTACATACGTAAAGGATAATAGTGTTGTCTCATTATGACACAAAGATTACCATGGCATGCCCTTTTTATGGGATCTAGAAATTCAAAATACATTGTTCAACGAAATTGTCGTTAGATTAATTTTCTTATCATTGAAAGTGGCAGATGAGTATGAATAGGCATGTGATTCTTCTAAATTAGTTAAAAAAGAGTCACCGACATCATGGATATTTTCTATGAGTAACAAGATTGATATTCATCCAACATAAAAAAAGAATTTATTCCTTGCTATAACACCATCACATTCTCTTTGATTGAATTCTACAAGGTGTACCATATTCATAATGGGAATGATGACATGTAATTTTTCTAAACACATTATTTTAATACAACTAGGATCATAATACATTCTCTTCATTTTATTATTTCAAATAAGTTTACACATTTTTATTACGATCAACATATTGGATGTGAGATCTTATCTTTACTCTAGATTAAAAGGTTAAAATACATTTGGTCATCCAAGATTCATAAGAAAAGAATTTTCCTATACAAATTGCTTAATAATTGAATTTTTGTGAGATCAAGGTTGGAAAATTTAAATATACATTATGTAGAGACATTTTGTCATGTGCAAACAATAATTTTTACATTACATAATTAACTCCTATGTTTTTTTCACACAAACAACTAGTAATTTTTTTGTGACTTATTATGTAGGTAGTGACTTCTTGAGAGTACAGTTTCTCCAAATAAGAGGATTTTTTTGTTTCTTCTTATATAGATATGAATAAAGTATTTAAAGTTACTTGGAACTTATGAAATAACACAAAATCTCGAATGAATTCTAATAAACCATGTAGTGATTCAATCTCCTATTAGCTCTAATTTCAAAATAGATGATTTGATCAAGTATTAAGACACGTATCAAATAGAGGGTCAAACTTAATTTTGATCATGAGTTTGGTTATGATAGTGAGATATAGGATAAACTTCCTAATTTGAATGGATTTAGTAATCCATGGTTGTACACATGCATTTAATAGAGTACATCACATTATCCAACATAATTAATAGAAATCACATGTCGAAAGAATAGGAAGAACTTCAAAAGATATTTATATATTTAGCGATATGTATATATTTTCTTTATTCCCTCAATTACACAATATTCTTAAGAGATATTTCAAATTTAAAGGGTAATATTTACCATTCCAAGTATTGTTTTTGGAACTTTAAACACCTATTATCTATCTCTATTTCTTGGACTAGGAATTACATTGAAGTATTTGAATCTAAGAGGAAAATCCCCTCCATTGAGTGAATGGTTGTAATTATACAAGAACTTTACTAGTTATTTATAACAAATTCTAGTTACAAGAAAGAAATTCTAGCCATAAACGAAAACCCCACAAAAGTCTATATAACTATCATTTAGCACTATTTTATGGTGGTCATGCATTGACCCAGTCAAATGGTCAAGTCAATTTGAGTCACCAAGTGAGTTATATAATGTTCCCTCCCCACCCCCTTTGACTTCAGTATGAGGTATTACATTTTAATTAATCCAACCTCCATGGTATCACTATGGAAATTGGGTTACAAAATTTCCTTCTTCACCAAAATTAGTAGAATTAAATTTGAACAATATTATTGCGTGCAACTCATCGAGATATTTTCAAAAACATAAATTTTATCACAATTCGATCTCTAGATTGAAAGTTATGCCCTTTCAAAGTTTGACCATTTAACTCTTGCCACATTGTTAGTATGAAATTTTCCGGAAGGTGTACCAAAAACATCTCACTGTCATAGGTGACTAGTGACCCTAACAACAATTGTGGCCGCTTGTACTTCATATCCGTACTTCAAGAATGTGAAAACCTTCCAAAAATAGATGCATGCAATATAAAATAATAAACAAAAAATAAATCCGACGTAATAACTCAATTATGGAAAGGCATAAATAATTTATTAATAGCACTCGGGTATGAGATTTACAAAAGGGTCAGAATCCTCATCCGTGGGATGTATCCTTTTATTGTCCTTTACGCTTCAAAAGATGATCTTCCTCTCTCAATGTGTAAAAACCCAAATAATGTGTGGAACTCTAGTGGGAGGTCGAAGGTATGGAGATGATAATGGTGACGACGATAATGGTCATGGTGAATAATGAATGTAAAACCCTCTTATTTATAACAAAGTATTGGGTTGATCTTAAAAAATGGAGAATAATAAAATATTAGACAAAAATCAAGATCTAACCGTCACGAATACTTTATACATATTTTTTGATATGGAAAAGATATTCAAAATGGTAAAATACCTTTATTTAGAAATAATTAACAAATAAAATGATTTATTAATTTCACGATTATTAAGAAAGGTGTGAAAATGAAATAATTATTAAATAGTGATTTAACGAATATTCCAAGAATGGAGTTAATGAATACTAAATAATAATGATTTATTTAATTATTCTAGGAGATTAGTCAAATGTGACAAGGAATAATTATCAAACAATGATTTAATAACTATTCATAAGAAAATTAAATAAATAATGATTTATTAAATTAGTCTCATTGTGTTTTATTTAATCGTAAATAATTTAATAAAAATGGTTTACTAAATTATTTCCTATAGTGAAAGTGATTTTACTATGGTAAAATTAAACTTACATGGTGTATTTCGATCCACCTATTTAGAAATGCTAGGTGACCTTTTTTTGGTGATACGTAGATTGCCCCCCAACGTGTGAGGGTTAGGAACAAATTGTATGATCGAAATATGTTGTAAATTACACTTCCATGAGACACCAAAGGGGAGTTAGAGAGATAGAGATACAACTTCGAAGCAAGGAAAGGAAGGTAAAAAAAATGGAGGGGGTGAGACCTACTACTTCCGATATACCACATGATCTCAAATACATGGGAAAAACATACCCATACCCACCGAGATAATCGAGTACACATAATTTCGGTGAGCTCAGCAATGTGGGACTTAGTTACAAAAGTACATGATACATGATACATGATACACTAGCATCAATGGGCTGTGACACAATACAATGAATTCGATATACAATTTGCCCTCGGAAAAACATAAGGTAAGATCGAATACAATAAATATCCGAATACATGAGACTTAATTCCCCTCAAGCGATACGTAGGTAATTAACGAAAGATGTCTCTATGAACAAGAAAGGGTTGTGAATACCGAATGGATCATTTGAAGGAGACATGCATGTTGTGGGTAATCAGCAAGAAGTTGGAACCGAACCAATCAAATATGGTATCCACATCTCGAGTCGGGATCATAATTTGGATGTCATTCGGGCATGTGGGGCTACTCTGTGTTACCACCCCCTCATGAGGTCTAGAAAATCTCACACACAATTCGTAATCACTGGTATAATCACCGAATCACCGACCATCACGTGTACGATTCCCAATCGTGCAATAATGAGCAGTGGATTCAATTATGTGAGAAACAACCAAGTTAAAGGGAAATGATGATTCTCTTTGCTTAATCTAAGGTACGAACAATGATGAAAGATAGAACCAAGGTACACCACCCTGCACTACACTCGGAGTAAGTGTGATGAATTCAATAGAAGAGGGCCCTCCTAAGTTGAGGCAATGAGGAATCCTCAACTAAGGCAAGAAGGATCATAGTAGAGTGATCAAGGGGATCGGCACTAGGTATGATGAGATGGAGGGATATAAATTGAGAGGAATACTACCGATTTACT
Organism: Pinus albicaulis; assembly: GCA_034641835.2. Lineage (NCBI taxonomy): Eukaryota > Viridiplantae > Streptophyta > Pinopsida > Pinales > Pinaceae > Pinus > Pinus albicaulis. The sequence goes on along the minus strand of JAXQQM020061419.1, from coordinate 141,219 downwards.
TTTCGCAGCATAAAATGCATGGTTGACCTAACAACGACCGACCGATTCTCGAGGGGATGGTCAATTACTTAGACAAAATATTTTCAATGAAGGACCAATATGGGGACATGGGAGGCCAAAAGTAGCAAAAATGGATGAATGCAACACAAATATGGATGGAAAATTGCAACAATCATAATGGGACTTGGAACAGAATACATGAATGAAAGGGTAACTCACCTCAGACAAGCTGAACAAGGTTGACTCGATGATTTTTCCATAGTATAGGCCCACCCGGACCATAAAAAAAATGAGTAAATATGATTATTCATGACAAAAATCGACACATGAGTTGACAAGTGCTAAGGAAAAGTGATACCAAAGTACGGTGGCTCATATGAAGAAATTTGGTTTGAATTGGCGACAAAGTGAAACGTCGTGGAAAAAAATGGGTTCCAAGAAAAGTCTCACCCCAAAAAATGGAAGGCCCATTATAAAATTTGTTGAGATATTTCCAACGGTGTTGACGGTTCACAAACCGTGCTACAGTATTGGTCGAATGGGTGATGGAAAAACTAGGTTTTTCCTATAAAAGGGGCTCTTGCCCAGAAATCCAATTCATTTGCATAGTCGTGTTTAGAGAATTTGGAGAGGAGAAGTCCCTAAATCTTGTGGATACCATAGCGTATAAATTGACCGTCGTAATCATGATCTGGTGAGGTTGATGTAGGTGGACTATAACCTTACTCTTCAATTTGGTTGAATTTTAATAGCCCTCTCAATTTTCTATGGAGGACCCCCTCAAGCATCTCATAGCTTGCAACGTTACTTTGGGGCTTGATCTCGCATTCGGAATGCAACAAGGCCATTAAGTGCATACAACAAATGGTTTAAAGGTAAAAAAATGTGTTTTGAGCAAGGAGGAAAAGAAATATTGGTCGCCTATGGGAAGTCAATCTAAGGACTAGTGGATGTATGCCTTTAACTCGAACCGAAAAACATAATGGTATTTTGTAGGTGTGGCAGAGCTAAAGTTGTCATGGCGAGAATGAGATTTAGAGACTCTTCATGTGCCGCGATTCATGGGAATCCAAAGAGGTTAGAGGTGTTTTTGCTCATTGTGGGGTTCTTAAGTTTTTGAAGAACCCATTTACAATGAGGGTTGGTGAGCCCTTGCTATCGAGGATAGTGAGTCATCGGGACCCAGATCATGAGGTATTTATCATACATGGCTACAGGATCAGCCGGAGATCTAGGAAATATATTTTATGGCAAGATTTCCCTTGGGGATGGTAGAGATACATCCAAAGGCGTTAATTTCGTGATGTATCAATAAGTTTTTGATCGTCATTGTATTTTGGGTGTTCGTGCAAGTGAAAAACCATTTTTAGATCAATAACATAGAGAGTGTTGATATACAGATACAACCGCGATAGTGGTACGGATCTTCGTGTAGTCATGTGTTTCATTACATCACCGGAGGGCATGATGCCGGTAGATGTTGCAGTTAGTAGGGTCTCCATTATGGGTGGGACTCGTATGAGCCAGCCTGAAATGAGTAAACTTATGTAGGCAATGGAACAATGATAATTGTTCATTTGGGGACAGTTCTATGCTCATTTTTCTTTTGAGAAGTTCTCGTCTTTCCACATTTACAACTGGTGATGGGGTCCACAAGTGCCCAAGATGCGCCATCGGGGGGAGCTACTGCAAAGAGGTGGAGGAGGGGGGAGTCAAACGAGTGTTTCGGCTTGAGTTTTTTGCACATTGGGACCACCATTGTACATAAATGACTATTTGTATAACAAGTACTATTAGGGATCTCACTCTTCACCACCGCTAGGATGAGCATGGGGTCCAGATGGTAAGTGAAAGTTAATATATGTTTTGTTGCATTTAAATTTTAGAAAATGTGTATATGTGTACCGATTTCCAAACTTGTGCGATGCGTATATAGCACCGTGAAACCAAAAGGATATACGGTGTCGAGTTGCAACTGTGGCCGGCAGTAAAAGGGTGGATCGAGACCGGTGATGAGAACAGACAATGATGCTTTACTAGAGGACCTACGTTGAAGGTTTTACGTGAAACTCGACCGGGGTGAATGAGCATGGATGGAATGAAATATAATATCGATATATGGATGAAGGCATTTTTCTTTCCTCATAGTGGTGAGGTATGACGTGGTGCATAGCTATGGCAAGCTGTGTGGCCGAAGTCCTACGAGCCGGTGTAGAGCCTTTTTCTTGGGAGCATCCGCATGATGGTGACTAGGGATAGGGACGTATGGTTTCCATTTTTGGTATTGTAACATGTTTTGGTAGAGTAGTGGACTTCAAACACTTATATGTTTTGATATGATGATACATAATATGATTATGCATCTTTTGTGTCGATTGTGGTTCACCATTTGTTGATGTTTATGGTTTCTTCGTATGTGATAAATTCCAATCTAGAAATTTATTTGCAATGGTATCTACATAATGATTTTCGTCTGTGAACATGACCGAATGTAATGAATTCAAATTCACGTGCTTTTCAAAAATATTAACTCTTGGATATTTTCTAAATAGGACAATATTATGCACAATAGATAAACACCATTCAATCGCATGACAAGTAGCAGGGATTATAGATGAACAATAATATGAAGGATTTGACGATCAAGGGGTATCAACTAAAAAACCTATCACAACATCATATTCAATCTAGTTATTGGTAAGGCATTCATGCATGTGCCATTGGAGTGAACTAACGAATGCGCAGGGAGTGAAAATGTTCCAAGATATCGAGGCAATATTCCCCAGAGAAGCGACTCATACACCACCGCATAATCGATATGAGATGTGGATGATGGATCCATTTGAAAGACATAAGAAGAAAAATGGGTGAGACAATGATGAGATACATTTTCGACACCTGGCAATAGATATCGTCACCGATGAGGAGGTAGCGAGGGGTGATGTCGAATACGTCTTTTTGAGCAACACAAGCACATGGGGGGTGAATTTATGGGTTCGCAAAGAGGTGGGGATGATCAGGAATACACAACATATTGATCATGGGATTGTTTCGAAGGAAATACGCATGATGGTACATATCATCCTAAGGATAATGAGGGTTTGTCATGGTTTTATGATATCTTCATTTGCATGAAAGATGGGAATATAGAGTAGGAGAGACCACATGATGTGGAGGTAAATAACCTCGAAGCATCATCATGAGAGACAAGGTTCTATATGTGCATCAAAAAAACATGAGGGAATGAATGAATAGTAGATGGAATATCTACCGATGTTGAGACCGGTATCCGATGAAGAACGTTTGATCGAATCACAATAAAAAATGAAAAGTCCCCATATGACAATCCCATGGATGGCGATGGGTAGAGAATAGGAGAAAATGATATCCGTCATCTTGACATTGGGAGAAGGGATCACAATGTGTGTTTAAGGGATCTCCGTTCTCGTGCAACAATGGTACCAAATCAGAGGTAGAGAAGAGGTGGATTCAATACTAGCAACCTCTATTTCATGAAGAGCATGATGGGTATCGTGAAAATATTTGAGACGAGGACAATGGTGAGAATAGCCAAAATATCACACAAAGCACAAGGGAGATTCATGTGTAATGATATGTTTTTCTTGGTCAATTTAGGTGTTATCACTCCATAATTTCTCAAAATCACCAAGGTAACTACAAACTCATTTGAGTTTAGAATTCAGCTCTCCTAAACTCGCAGTGGGCTCTCTCTATATGATTTAGCTTTATTTGAAATATATATTAGGTTAGTTAATAAGTACAAAGTTGGTTTTGAATTGGTTTGGTTGAAAATGCAGAGGAAGGCCATTGGGCAATGGAGTCAAAGAGGCTTGGGTGATTAATTTGCAAAAGTATCAAGTTTAAGTGGAACATGGAAAGATAGACATTTCTAGTGGATCCTTTAGATTTGGATGGTGAAAATGGTTTCTAACTTCGCATGAGAGAGAAAATTGGTGTTCTTAGATCCGGATATCAAAATGAGAGAAAAGAATCGGGAAAAGAGGACACGAAGGGATCCTCTAAAAATCCGATAATGAAAGAGGTCAACTCGAAATCGTGAGAAATGAAGAATTTCTAATCCTGATATCAAGAAAAATGTATATTAATACCGCTTAAAGGCAAGAGTGTATGATCTCAACACATTTTGCAAGAATACTCCCGTTAGAAAATTTAGAATTAAGAAAACAATAAGATGTGAGAAACAAATGAAAGCACATATACAACAAGGAAAATTCACCGCAGATATGGCACATGAACTTCGTACAAATGCTATTTTATTAATGAAAATAGTCACTTGAACTTAGTGGACTCGCATCACCCTAAATGGTGAGTGTTCCCGGGTTACAAAATCCAACCCTCTATTACTTCAAATGATGAAGTATTTATACAAATTTTAAACCGAAATATCTTGAAAAATATCAAGATTTCTTACAAATATTTCCAACTCAGATACATAAATAGAACTCAAACATAGGACATTCAAAAAATAATGAATCTACTTGGCACTATCCTTGTGGATTGGCCGACAAAGAAGTAGAAATTCTTGAATTTGATAGCAACTCTTATTTGATAAGGTGTCATCCTAGTCACTAACCGTATTTGAGCTTTTTCCTCTTGAATTTTCCGAAAACTAGGGTCTAGAAATCCCTTTCTATATCTTAATTTGAGATATATATGTAAAAAAAATGAAAGAGGTTATTTTATATAAATATGTTGTTGAGATAAACCTCTCCGTTTCCCCGGAATTCCGCTCTTGTTGATCATAATAAGCTTCCCGAAAAAATGTAAAATAGAACTTTGCATGGTATCCGAAAAATAGGCTTTGAAAATGTGCATGTATCTCTCATCGTGTAATACCCGTGTACAAATTGAGATAGGTTTTTGTAGGTTGAATTCAGGAACACAAAAATCCTCCCATTTTGCAATATTCATTCCCCCTTTTCCTTGGCCACAATATTCCCCGAAAACCGATGACTAAATAGGATTTTTTTAAAAGTGCTTTCATTTATTGTTTAAAATTTCCAAACCATAATGGTCGTTAGAAAATTGAGAGAGGTTTTTGTATATGAGGATGTTGAAACAAAGATCTTTTCATATTTTGTACCCTTTTCTCATCTCGTTTGTTTCTTCCATTTGTCTTTCGTATTGCATGTAACCTTCTCGTTGAGTAAAAGCCTTTCCCTTTTCCGTTAGAACATTACTATATTTGTGTAAATGATTTCTTTCCTCGCTTTCCGTCTTTGATTTGATTTAATTTTCTCTTGGTACAAAATTTTTTTTTGAATGAAATATTTTGAATTCGTATGTTGACAAATTCGTATTAAAATGTTTGGTGACTAGTATCCAAATTGTTTGTCTGTGTCTTGTATAATCACCGCAAAATAAATCAATAGTTAATGAAACATAGTTTTGTCGAGAAGGGATCACGCGCTTCTCGGGCATGGGGGAAGACTCAGAAATGAGTCTAAACTAAAATGGATTTTCAATTCGGTGTTGGAAATGATATTATTTTTTATGGATTCAAACATAGGTAAGGGAATGTAGGAATTCTAGTATTGTGGAAACTCGTGATTCTTATATTGTACAAAGGTAGTTTTCTAATAATGATGGCTTTCATACGTAGTAGGGTGTATATTTTAATCGCAATAGAGGACTAGATGTGTTTATTGCATGGGTGCATACATTAATCACAATATTCTATCGCATGGTTCAAAAGGTGGTTTATTGCAATGGGTAGAGAAACTCGGTGGTTTTGATGAGCAAAAGGTGGTGGCAAGGCTTGGATCGATGCAATTGAATACGGGAAAATGACGCGTGGCAAGGGGGGAGGAACAAACAACCTATTTTGCAAGGTATCGTGGTGTTAATGGTCGTGCTATCGGGGATGTGATAATGAATATTAGCCATTGGATTTAGTCAAAAAGTTGATCGAACGACCGTTCTGGGACAGAAAGCCGTCAACGATGGTGGGGCCGGGAATTTGTATGCGTAGGGATATATATATATATGTACGGGGTTAAAATAAAAATAGGAATTGATATTTTAATATAGTGAGGGGATTTATTAAATATATATACGAGAATGTTAATTTAATGAATAAGAGGGAAAGACTTATTTAAATGAAATGGGTTATATATATATATATATAACGGGAGTTAATTTAAACTATAGGAAAAATAATATAATGGGTGTGGAGAAATATATGTAGAATAGAATATGGGGGATATTAGAAATGTATGTATATAAAATAAACTATAGGTGGGAATTAGGAATGTTTTAGGATGGATTAAATCAATATCGAGAGGAATCCAATATAATATGTTAATAAGTGAAAATTGAGATGGGATAGTTTTAATGGAGTGAGATCTACATATTTTAACCATTAAAACTACGCAAAAAGTGGGTTTTAAGCTAAGGAAAAGAGGTTTAGTGGAAGGGTAAATGGTTAAAATAAGGCGAAAGGGGTATTAGTAAAAGGGAAAGGGTTTAAAATGGGGGGAAAAGGATATTTTACAAGGGGGAAATGTATTTAGAAAGGAAGTTAGTGAATGAAATGACCAATTTTCTACCATGCATGCCTTGTGAAAATTTTTACCTACCCATCATCTATCCTAACATTTTTCCTTCATTAACATGGGTGAATTTGAGCTTGCAAACCCTTATTCATTTTTATTTTAGCAACAAAATATCTAATTCTATCCTTATTTATTCCAAGGGCCTGCATTAAACCGTTGAGCTCCTTATTTATTCTCTACCTAACTATTGATCTGCTAAGATTAAATAGTTTGGATAGATATTTATTCTCTATCTAACAACATGAAATTTAAAGCATGAGAAGTTAAGATTAAGATGTTTAACCTTCATGGATTGTGGCATTGTAACAAGTCAGCACACAACCTTTATTTTCATGTTAGAAACTGGTAGTGGCATTTGATTTGCATGACTTTCTGTTTATTTTTTATTCTCTTTTTTGTTTGGGGTTCATTTTCATTCTTTTTTATCCTTTTTCTTCAATCCTTGGATTTCAAGTTTTAGGAATTTTACTCTCTTTACATTTTTATTTATTTTTTACTATGGGAAAACAATTTTGCGAAAAGAAAAGTTTGTACATATTACAAGACTAATCAAAGTCAATTCAAAATTATGAATCCTATTATTATAGGACCCTAACAAAGGACTCCACATGGGGATGGCATTTCCTTTTGAGATGTCAAGAACATTGTCGACTAGTAGCCCCATCCATTGTGCCAATCCCCAGACCTACCATGATTTTGTTATATAACTCTTCCGTGATTGAAAATTTTGAATTGAAATCAAAGCTTTTCGCAAACCAAAATCCTACTGTACCCGCTATCTTAAGTTGAAACTAGAAGGAATGCTTGAAAAATGCTCAAAACATTGAGCTTTATTTGCACACTCCAAGCATTCACTAGCATACCAAACTACCAGATCATATAAAATACAATGAAGCTGAATAAGTCATAGTTGGGGAACAAATGAACAACTGACTACTTTGTAGCAAAATAAGAAATACAACTGATTATTTTTCCATATAATCAAAGTTGTGATGTGTAATGACAAATTTGCTTTTTTACCTTTATAAAGAGTATATGTTTGAAAACTTGAGCGAAAAGAATCTCCATGTAATATGCTATAGGATCAATAAAAGCATGATGTATGATATCCGCTTCTATGCCTTCAATGACTAGTTGCTCATTGTATTCTAATATTAAACCCTCGCATGTACATTTTCACCTTTGTACTAGAAAACATAACTATCATCAATTCGTAACCAACAGTAGTACAATTTCTTGTTTGGAGAAGGAAGATTTTCTAAGAACTCTTTAGGATCTTGGAAATTATATGACCGAATTTGAGAATCCAAAAAGCTCATCAATAGCCTCAAAACTCGTAATAACTAACCAAGAAATAAAGTTTAACTTCGTAAGGAATTTTTATTTGAAAATACAAATGAATATAGAAAATTTACTCAAACCCGAAACTTCCATGAATCGATTCCTAAATCCATTTAAAACTTCATAAGATAGAATGTTTGCCACAAACTCGTCACGTACCTTTGTTTAGCAACAAATTTGGTCAACATGTAGTGGAGTCACCATGAATTCTCTAAAATTTGGGTTCTTTAAATCATGGAGTCACTGTGTGAATAATACAACCTTCTTGTGTCCGGGTCACTATCCACCATCGTAATTAGATCCGAACTTTGATGTACTTTTCGAGGAAGATAAATTTTGTCCCGCAAGGTCGCCACTATGTTATCACTCCGTAATTTCTCAAGTTCAAAGAAAGAAATCACCGAGGTAACACAAACCTACTTTTGGAGTTTAGGATCTAGCCCCTCCTAACCGGGAGGGTTCCGTCTCGATGATTTAGCTTTATTTGAAATATATATTAGGTTAGTTAATAAGTACGGTAGTTTCTTTTTGAATTGGTTTGGTTGGAAATGCAGAGGAAGGCCATTGGGAAATGGAGTCAAAAAGGCTCTTCGTGATCAATTTGCAGAAGTATCAAGTTTGGCGGGAACAGTGAAAGATAGACATTTTTACCAGATCCTTTAGATCCGGATGGTGAAAACGATTTCGCCCCTGGATGAGAGAGAAATTACAGTTCTCGTATCCGGTAATATCAAAATGAGATAAAAGAATCGTAAAAGAGGGCAATGAAGGATCCTCTTAAACCGGATAATGAAAGAGAAGTCAATTGAAATCGTGGAGTAATGAAGAATTTCCCTAATCTGATATCGAAGAAGACATGTAGATTATTAATGCTTAAAGGCAAAGTGTATGATCTCAAATACACATTCTCATAGCATTACTCGTTAGACAATTAATAATTAAGAAAACAATAAGATGGAAACAAAGGAAAGCACATATACAATAAGGAAAACTTCACCAAACAGATATGGTACATGAATCCTGGAAACAAATGCTCTTTTATTAATACAAATAGTCACTTGAACTTAGTGGACCCATCATCAGAACATGCAGTTTCCTGGTTACAAATCCAACCCCATTACTTCAAATGATGAAGTATTGGTCTAAAATTCTAAATCGAAATATCTCGAAAAAAATATCAAGATTTCTCACAAATATAACTCAAACATAGGACATTCAAATCTAATTAATCTACTTGGCACTATAATTGTGGATTTCTGCTGACAAAGAAGTGCAATTCGAATTTGATAGCAACTCTTATTTGATGAGGTGGCATCCCAGTTACCACTATCTTTGAGCTTTTTCCTCCCAAATTTCTCAAAACTAGGGTTCATAAACTTTTCTATATATCAATCCGAGATAGATATGTAAAAAGTGAAAGATGTTATTGTATAGTAAATATGTTTTTGAGATAAAACTATCTCGCTTTCTTGAAATTCTTCTCCAATTGTTCACAATAAGCTCTACAAAAAGATAAACAAACTTTTCAAGGTATCCGAAATAGGCTGAAGATGTGCATGTATCTTCATTCCGTAATACCCGCATAAAGTTAGATAAATTTTTGTAGGTTGGCATCTTAGAAATATACAAACCTCCTCCAGTTTTTCAAGATTCATTTCCGATTGGTCACAATCTTCCGCAAAATGATGAGTAAAGAAGAACTTTTCTATAAAAAATATGCTTTCAAATATTGTTTAAAATTTCCAAACCATAATGGTCGTTAGAAAAGGGAGAGAGGGTTTTGTATATGAGGATGTTAAACAAAACTTTCGTATTTTGAAAATTCTTTCTCATCCGTTTGTTTCTTCCATTTGTGTTCTTTCATTTGTATGTAACCTTCCGCTCGAGTAAAAAGACTTTCTCCTCTCCGTTAGAACATTACCGGGTTTCTCTATGTAAATGATTTTCTTTCGTCCGTCTTTGATTTGATTTAATTTTCTCTCTTGATACACAAATTTATATTGAATGAAATATTTTGAATTCGATGTTGAGAGTTTGGATTAAACAGTTTGGTGACTAGTATCCAACCGTTTTGTCCGCATCTTGTATAATCACTTGAAAAAATAAATAATAGTTAATGAAACATAGTTTTGTCAAGAAGGGATCATGGCTTCGGGCATGGGGGAAGAATGCGAACGAGTCCGAATCAAATTGATTTTCAATTCAGCGTTGGCAATGATATTGTTATGTAACTCAAACAGAGGTAGTGGAATGGTAGAATCTCATATTGTGGAAACTATGTGATTCTTATATTAAGGGCGAGGTAGTTTCTAAATGTTGATACTGTCACAGCGTAGCAGGGTGTATATGTTAATCGCAACAGAGGAGCAGACAGTTTATCGCATAAGTGTATGCATTAATCACAATAGTCTATTGCATGGTTCAAAAGGTGGTTTATCGCAATGGGCGGTGAGAAACCGCCGGGGTGGTTTTCGTACGAGCGAATGATGGTGCTGGGGTGAAGTGTTTGGATCGATGCGATCGAACACGGAATGATGCGCAAGGGCAAGGTGAGGAACAAAAAACTATTTCGCAAGGTCTCGTGGTGCTAACGGTCGGGCTATTAGGGATGCGACAATGAATATTGGCCTTTGGATTTAGCTAGTGTTGACGGAACAACCGTCGGGTTGAAAACTCGTCAACGGTGGTGGGGCCGAGAATTGGTATACAAAGGGGATATATATATATGTGCGGGGTTACAATAAAAAATAGGAATCCTAGATTTTAATATAGTGGGGTATTTAGTAAATATATGAAGGAGAATGTTAATTTAATGTAACGGAGGAAAGGCTTATTTAAATGTTTTCGGGTTAAATATATATAATGAGTTAATTAAAACTATAGGAGAAATAATAAAAGGTGGAGAAATATTTACAGAATAGAATATGGGGGATATTAGAAATGTATGTATATAAAATAAACTATAGGTGGGAATTATGAATGTTTTAGGGATGGATTAAATCAATATCGGGAGGAATCCAATATAATATGCTAATAACTCAATTGATAGTGACAGGGTTTTAATGGGAGTGAGCCCGACATATTTTAACCATTAAAGCTATGCAAAAAGTGGGTTTTAAGCTAAGGAAAAGGGGGTTTAGGAAGGGGAAATGGTTAAATAAGGGAAAGGGGTATTAGTAAAAGGGAAAGGGTTAAAATCGCAGGGAAAGGGATATTTTACAAGGGGGAAAATGTATTTAGAAAGGAAGTTAGTGTCTTGAATGACCACCTTCGCCATGCATGCCTTAGAAAAATTGATTTTACCTACCCATCATCTATCCTAACATTTTTCCTTCATTTACATGGGCGCATTTGAGCTTGTAAACCCTTATTCATTTTTATTTTAACAACAAACTCACTAATTCTATCCTTATTTCTTCCAAGGGCTCGCATTAAAACTATTTATACCTCTATTTATTCTCTACCTAATCCATCAATAAGATTAAACTGCTAATAGATCTTTATTGTCTATCTAACAACATGACATTTAAAGCATGAGAAGTTAAGATTAAGATGTTTAACCTTCATGGATTGTGGCATTGTAATGTTGCACACAATTTATTAAAAAGAAAAGTAAGCAGTAGTGGCATTTGGATTTGTACTACTTTTCATGTTTTATTTTTATTCTCTTTTTGTTTGGGGTCCATTTTCTATTCATTTTTATCCTTTTTCTTTCAAATTCTTGATTTTTGTTTTAGGACTTTTACCCTCTTTAAATTTTTATTTTATTTTTAATATGGGAATTTTTTTTTTTGTATAAAGAAAAGTTTGTACATATTACAAGACTAATCAAAGTCAATTCAAAATTATGAATCCTATTATAGGACCCTAACATCAAGCAAGGTAACATGTACCTATGGGATGTTAGAGTCGAAAAGTGTGAATGACCATATCTTTGAGATTGAGGGAGTTCAAGAGCAATTATTGGTGGCATGCGCAATAACGTCACACAAAGAAAACAAAGGTGTTGGTTTTGGAGGCTTTAGGAGGAGTTAGAGTTGTTTACGTGTATTTTTAGTTCCCTTTTTCTGCCTCCGCCACCCCCCCTTCTCACTAGATGATTTCACAATAGGTGTATCCATGATTATATTTCTATGGAACTGAAGCAAAGGAAGGGGAAGGAACAACAAAGTTGTACTAGGGTCAAAGTTGTAAGTTTGCTGGTCGTGGGGAGTGTTCGTGGGGGGATCAATGTATCGTAATCGGATCCCCAAATTAATGTTGGGTAAATCCAACATAGCCATGACAGTGACATAAAAATTCCTAGTGAGGAATAAGAAAGGTATCTTACCTAAAGGATAATGGCCTGGAGGAATTGCTCCGGGATGGTTCTGGAGGAATTTTTCTTGGTTGGAATGGACTAGGAGAGACACCACCGTAACAAGTGATCCTTGAGGAATTATACTTGGGGTGTCAAGTTGAGTTGGGAAGAATAGGTTGAGGAGGCATCGGGCCGTTGGATGGTCATATCAAACCACTTGTGGGAAGCCCTCGTGATGCTTGCAACATGCATACAATGGACAAGTTGGTCTCAAGGGGTAGGTGGTGGACCATAGAAGACACCAAGCAAAGAAAACCTTTGTAGACTCCAAGTGGAACATTGGTGAGAGGTGAGATAGTTTTATTTTTATTCATGGATGAAATGTTGGACTTAGGAGAATTCTAAGCCTTAGGATCATAGTATGTCATTGGTCGTATGGTGATGATCTCTCCTTTATGGAGAAAAAAAAATCCTATCGAAATGCATGCATGCTACAACCGACATGGCATGTATGTAACTATGACCCAAAAGGATGTTATAATCCAATGGGGGTACCATGACTTCAATGTCAATGGAGATGCTCTTCTAACAACAATGATAGGATAGTTGTGAAGTAAGCCAAGGAGCTGAGATGGATGAATTTCCATGCATGAAGACTAGTGGATGGGGATAGGTCGTGTGAACCAAGTTGTTTGCAAACACTAATATCTATCAATAGGAGGCGACTTTGTTCATGATACACCGTTGAAAAATGTAGTTTCTTATGGAGATTGGTATTTGAAAAGCAAAAAATGAAGAAGTGGGGGATGTTTCGATTGGATCAATGTCAAATATGATCATACGATCATCCGAAGGATCCACAACACCTGTGCGCAGAGTGTTATCTTTTCTATTTGGATGGGCACGACCGGAGAATCTCCAACTATGACATTGGTGGTCAGGGACTGACTCAAGTCATCTACTATGCTATAGGTGTGGGAGGCTTTCGCTAAAGCAGCATTTCAACGTAATAGACCTTTTGGGATCTTGTAATAACCTCTTCCTTAGGTCAAGGATTCGTAAGGTACCATTTGATGATGAAATGTGATCAATGGAAACTTGTGGTTGGGACTCGCCCAGCAGACTTAGGTGTCAGTCATACTAGCATGATCGATTCTCAAGGTTGACTTCTGTTTCGTGTTGACCTCATAATAATTCATCATAAGAATTTGATAATCATGGGGACCGCATTGTGGAGGTTGGGGAGCCGTTGGACCTTGTGTAGGTTAGGAAGCTAGTGTATCCTCGACGAGGAAATGGGTTGGTAGGCATAGGCTAACCGAGATGAAGCAGTGGGCCGAAGGAAGTTGTAGCCATATGATGTTTTCCTCTAGAGCCAACTACTTGGGCTTCCCATAGTTGACGTATCTGAGTGTAAAAGGGGACAATCATGAGTATAATGGCCATATATGCCGCAAACATACATAAGGCTTATTCATACGAAGGGCCTTGTTCAACTTGGGATATTCTCCTCTTATTGATGGGTTGGGCAGATTATGATGATTTCCCTAGGGTGTATTAAGTGGGAGGACCCCGGTTACCCTCATTACCCCGTTATATTTCCCCTTATTATTATTCTTGTTGGGGGTATTGGCTATCCTCCGCGATGTTACAATTTACCTCGAGGAGGAGGTCGCGCCATGCGCAGTTTGAGGAGCATGGGAGGTCGAGGTGCCGGTTCCATAGGGCCGGAGTAGTAGGCGGTGCATAAGAAACATATGGCGCAGGAAATTTTTTGGATAAATAGGTTGAGCAATAGTCAGCTCTCACATCCGCTAATGTGGTTGGGGATATGCATATGGCAGCATGCTTGGACCTAGATAAGGGTTTCCCGGTGAGGGGGATAATTGTAAAAGGCATTGTCCCCCTAGGGCTGACCGTTATACTCATCGCAGGTCGAGAATATGGTTGCAAAGAGGATGTGAAATGGATCCAATGATACCATTAGTAGCATGAGATGCCTCAGTGCATTAGTAGAATCGTCAAGGTAGATCGTGAGAACATTATAAACATAACTTGATTGAGATAGATCAAGTCACATTTTAAATCTATTTGGGAGTGCATATTTATATGTCCGAGGGAAGTGTGACGTGACATTTACCTATGGGGGCCAAAAGAGATCTAAGAACTAATCCATATAAAACACAATCTTGAATTCGTGGGCCCTACACATGCTCCTCCTCCTTCGCGCCATTCTCGACATGGTCGATAGGTGGGTGGGAAGAAGTTTTATGGAAATAAGTCAAGAGTTTGAAACCAATGCCATAATGGAGAGGTAATTTGAAATATGATAGAAAATCTTTGGTGATAGTCGCAAAATTGGAATGAGTGGCACGAGGTTGGCTCACATACCACTTCTGGCAGCAACTCTAGTAAGCGTGCGCCGGAAAAAATGAATATGGATGGAGTCTTCGGTGTTGATGGAATTAGAGGAACACCACATGTGAAATGAGCAAACATGATTAGTGGGATATTCTCCAGGATTTCCTTCAAACTTAGGTATTTTTGAAGGAAGTTTGGTAGGTGAAGGACTGCTAATTTGGGTTATGGAGAAGAGGATCGTTGATCAACTAATAAAAATCGGGGGAGATTTAAACTAGCCATGAAGGGTAGAAATGGAGAGGAGTGACCGTATTGGTTGAGGTTCCACCGGTGGTATTACCCGGGTTGGGACCTGAGTTACCATCTTGGTTTCCCACACCTCGGCAATGGTTCCCGACATGGTGGAGATATCGCAGGTTGGAGAAGACACAGAATCAAAGGAAGAACTTGATGAATCAATAGAATCAGTAGCCTGGAAGGACTCGAGTGGATCACTAGGAGGATTAACTCTAACTCGAGGGGGAGGAGTAATACGTCCTAACGAAAACTGAGGTTGAAGGCCTCGAATTCACATCAACAAATTCCTAGGGGGACACAATGATGTCAAGACAAAGATGATACTAAGGACTAAAGGGTGATAGAAGAAAAGAGTAACAAATGAAAACCAAATAATTTGCATGGTAAGCAAAGTGTGACCTAACTATATAATGATGTTACCTGTATCATAATCAAACACATTATAAAATAAAATGGCCTATATCCTATAGGTGGGGATCTAAATCCTCAAACAATCTTAAATCTACTATTTGATATGGCCTTCCAAAGAAATTCATACTTGAAGGAATCTCATCCTCACAAGTGAGGTTGTCCGCAGAAAGGTAGGCAGAGAATAAAATGCTTCCCACAACCAATCCTATAAGGTGTTTTCCTAAGATTGGTCACTATGGTTATTTTCATCCCACTAGGATGGTCAAGTCTTGAGCTTCTTGGTGATCAACCATCGCACATAATTCCCTACCACAAAGGTAGCCCCAGGGACAACTACTCGTCGATGACCCAGCCTAATCGCCCGAATCAAAGTTTCGACACACTCTAGATTTTGGACCGGGGATGGTGAAGGATTTTAAGCTCCCACAAATTCAACTCTATGTCTCTGTCGGTAAATAATCAATGGGAGTTATTGGAAGCCTATCCCACCGATATTACGGACTCCAACTACATAGATTATTTGGCCCTAATTCCCAAGTGGGATTAATCTATGTGTGTTAGATTACCAAATGTGGTGCGTTTCAAGACTTTTATTGGTGGTGTTAACTAAGCTCACATTCTCTTAGGTGTGTAAATGTGTGCGATTTTTTTTTTAGTGTATGATTTGATTGAGCATGTTTGATGATGCCATATGTCGCCGAGATAAAATGCTGAAATACTATAACTAATGATATAAAATGATAGTAAAATAAACATCAAATCAAACACAAACCCCACCCGAATAAGGATCTCAAACAATTTAACAAGGATAGGAAAATGAGCAACTAAAAAACACATGAAAAGGCCTACAATGTCTAATGTTAAAGGGATTGGGATCTAAATGGACTAAGATGTCGAAAGTGGTTCAAAAACAACAAAATCGAGGGTGAAATCACGTAAAGGATAGGCAAGAAGTTAAAAAAGGTAGACACTCAAGGGGGTACTAAGGGGGAAGGAAAGATAAAACTCAATATGGAGTTAAAATGGTGAAAGAACATATCCTAAAGTGCTGAAATAAAGTGGATCAAATTTGAAAAACCAAGGATAAAAATGTTAAAACGCTAGACTCCTCGTCTCATCCAATATTTTCCTCAAAGATAAAAATAAGTACCTAGGGGTCAAGGGAAATTGAAACAAAGGCTAAAAACCCTTGACAAGACACATACAACACTCTTTACAATGCTTGAAAAAAATCTCGATTTTTTCCGGGAAAATTTTCAAAACATTGTGTATTGACCCAAAAATGTGTGAAAACACAAGCTTTTGGGACAAATAGTGTATCTTGGAGCTCAAAGAGTAGATATATTAAAATGTATTTTTCTCCCATCATCATATCTTGCACAGATGTTTTCATCTCTTGCTTGATCGAAAATCGTGGACTCGCGGGAAAAAAACCGTAAAATCACTAGAATCCGAAAATTTGACAAAAAAGGAAGAAAAGCTATAAATATAAATTAGAGACCAAAAAGAGATGAAGAAAACCAAGAAAACACCGGGTTACAAGCCACCTATGAAAACCGAATTCTTACACCAAGGGAGTTGCCATTTGTTGATGACAAATGTAACTAAAACCCAATGGATTTGTCATTTGTTAGCATGAAATTTATTGAAGCAGTGTACCAAAAACAGTCCTAAAACTTAAGTCACATGTGAATAGTGGTCGTAACAACAATTGTGGTTCTTTATACTTCAGATTTGCAATAAAAGTGAGAAAAACTTGCGTAAAAATAGATGCTGCAATCTAAAATGATAACACCGATAATAACCCAATCATGGAAAAAACATTTGAAAGAATGAATCTTATTTATAACATTCGGTGAAGGATATTTACAAAGGGTCAGAAACTTTCGTGGGATGGGGTCCCTTTGATGTCGTTGACACTTCGCATTGAGTCTCTCTAAATACGTGAAAATCAAACAATGTGTAGAATTTAGTGGGAGCTAAAAAGTATGGAGATGATAATGGTGATAATGATAATGATCATGGTAAGAAATGAATGAAAATCCTCTTATTTATAGAAAAATTATTGTTTAGATCTAGATTTTGTCAATAATATTTTATTATTATCCATTTTCAAGATCAACCCAATACTTTGCTATAAATAAGAGGGTTTTTCATTCATTTGTCACCATGATCATTATCATCATCACCATTATTGTCTCATACTTTTGAGCTCCCACTAGAGTTCTACACATTGTTTGGGTTTTCACATATTTGAGAGAGGAAGATCTAATACCGTGCTACATCAAGGACATCAAAGGACACACATCCCAAAGAGGGGTATTTATGACCTTTTGTAAATTCCTTCACTAGGTTCTATTAATAAGATATTCATGATTTCAAAATTATTTTCCGTGATTGGGATATTACATCATGAGTATTTTTTATCATTATAGATCACATACATATACTTTGCGTTCTCACATTTTTATTGCATATCCAAGTATAAGAAACCACAATTGCTGTTAGTAACTAGTCACCTATGACTAAAGCGAGATATTTTGGTACACCTTTCGAGAAATTTCATACTAACACACGTCATCAAAATTATGCCATGGGATACCCATGTGTATCCCCAAGGTACCTCTCCACTTCATTCGTAATGTATAAGTGGGAAAAAAATGCACTTTGGTGCTTGCTACGTCAACCTTAGCTCTGTGTCCCATAGGGGTTGACCCCCGACGTAACACACAACTTCCTTTATATCTCGTGCATATATAATTTTATCGTAGAGAAACCATTGGACCCCCAGATCCTTATATATATATATATATATATATATATATATATATATATATATATATATATATATATATATATATATATATATATATATATATATATATATCGCCACCATTTTACAACACATCCTGGGACTTCCGCCCACATCCGGTCTCTCGCATTGCACCACACTTTCGCTAAAGAGCCCCACTCCGGATCTTCATGAAATCCATCTCAAGGATGGAATCGTCCCAATCCTTTGGCTTCTAAAACGAGACCCACACTAGATATAACTTATGCCCCCTTCTCCACATATCTAGATCAACCTTGAATTCAACTATGTGACTAAGTGCATAAGGGAAGTCGACCCAAATGTCCGGATTCCTAAATACATTCGATGGGAAAAAAGGTATCCGGCCCAAATACACACCCCCGTCAAGAAGTTATCTAGACCCTAATACAAGGCCGATTATACATCATTTAACTCAGAAGTTCTAAGGTGTTTCTAGGTATTTTTCCCAAGTCCCTCCCCGAAGTGAAGAGTTGCCTCAAACACTAACTTCCTCCGAAAAGAAATATTGATTCTAACACTATAGGTACACACACATTTTACATAGTCATAGCATGAACAATAAGGTTGGTCAACATGCATTCCAATGGGAATAAGAGAAAGCCTAGCCATGGCTAACACCGCTATGAATATTCAAATAAAACAACATCATATTAAGCCAGCAATGATATTGATAAAAACTACCGTATCCATTAATATATCATACAATATATCATTTATAGCCTATCTCAGGAGAGACAATCAACAACCTATAAGCACAGTAAATCAATGCTATACATAAGATAAAAAACCATGAGAAATATCACAAAGTGACAATCAATTGATCATGTCAAATAATTAGACATAAAAATATAAAATGACTCGCAACACAAGAACATATCATCGAAAACATAGGCTTTACAAGCACTTCAAACATGAGAACACTCATATCAATGTTTCATTATAACAAGAAATATCATATTCCTTCATTCACAATGTTGATAAATTAATTGTCACATCTCACAACACATTTTTCATCATTCATCGTGCTACATGTGTACAAATAAATATACTTATCTTATTCTCTTGCTTGCTTCAACCGAGGGAGGAGATTAAACTCTCCACCCAATCGCTTCGCCGCCTTCACAATATTTCTTGCATCTAACCACCCTCGAGCTAGATTCGCAGTCTAAGACAAGGCATCAAGGGCATTTCACACCATTAATCCTCTGACAACCATGTATTCAAGAGGATAGAGTCCATTATTTAGTGTTTATCAATTGGTCCAAGAAACAAGTGTCACAATGACTCACTCTATCTCTTAAAAAACATTCATGTGTGAACTCAACCAAGATTCATGGAAGGTTCTCTCACTAGAAACAAAATATATCCAAATGGTTTATTCTACTCCAAGGAAATAACCGAGTGAATCATTATGTCTTTAGAATCCTTTGTCGAATTAACACTAATATACGTGAGAAATGTATCACTATAATGTAGTGAACAATGTCCAATATCACCATAAGGTTCTTTGAAATGCACCTTCTCCTAAGCATTCCCGCTCATGCGCACATAATACTTCCCTGCCTCCCACTCAGATTTCTCATGAGACAACCCAACTTATTTCACTTATGACATCATGGGGAATCATAATTGTGGTAATTCCTTTTCCCAATCGCTGCCTCCCAAAACCATTATACATCTTGTGTTTTTTTTAATGCCAACAAATCTTCTTTCCCTTCTTCAACTTTCTTGCTCCCTATTTCTTCATGTCCCTTTCTCTTTCCTCTCTCAAGGTATGTTGAATTTCTCAAAACATCCCATGAAAATAGGACATCATGAACTTGTCCTTGCTTAAGGATTCCCCATACACACTTCAATGTATACACCAACAAACCATTTAATTTTCCAGGGAGCTAGGTGGGGAATAAATGAAGCAAAATTCTCAGGTTTTCATCGTGACTCAGCAAATCCTCCTCCCGAGTCTCCCGAATCGATGACCACCTCTAGCTCATCCACATTTTACATATTCCATATTATTTATGTGAATTAAAATTCAGTGAAATTTACAATATGTGGGTAGAAAAGATGTCACTAACCCCACCTCCCTAGAGGAACATCCTCCTTAGTGTTGTACACCCAAACACACACATTTAACAATATTCTATTTCCAAACACTAATGAACAATGAGCTTTATACACACAATATTTTTTTACATTTACTTATGCAATAAACAATAATGGGTGAGAAACCCTCATCTAGTCCAACACAAAGCCCATTGCACTAATATTCTTAGTCACATGATTTTCAGAGTGTGATATGCCTCTAATGTCTAGCCATGTTATCCACTATGTCATGATCCTTTAGGGAGTGAATTCGAAAAATTGATTCCCAGGGACACACCCGATGCACCAATGATCCCAATGAGTATGAAAATTATTCTCAGGAAAACCATTTCTCACTTTTCAAGTTTTGACATCCCCTTCTAATCTGTCAATTCCTCTAGCGATAGTTTCTCTCTTGTGTGTAGCTTTCTACCACTCTCCAAGTCTGTGAATCCTCTTCTCCCTTCCTCATTCCCTTGAGTGATCCATCCTTTGGTAGGTATTCCTCACATAGAGTAATTTTATCAACAAGGGATACCCTTGCCTTGCTTGAATAACACAAAAATGTGTCATGATATACCTCATAGTGATCAAAATATATCAGCGTTTCAGTGTCACCACAATGGCCTAGTTATTGAAGTCTTTCAAATCCATCATGCCACTATTGCACACTTTGATTTAGGTTGATATTGCTTTTGTTTTGTTTTGTAAAATCACAATCATAAATTTGTGCTCATCACTTTAGTACTTCTCCTACATCATAAACACATGATTCTTATGAGGTTTACCATAAAAATTTAAATTAAACCATACTTTCATCCTGCATTTATTTATGAGGTTAGAAATAATTTTTTTAAATCAATTCAAATCATAACTTTAACAAATATATTATTCAAATTGGTAATGAGTAATTTATCTCTTGGTTAATCCGGTTCACAAGTATTGATTTATTTCATAAAAAATCAAATGTTCAATGTTTCATAGCTCCACACAATCTTCAACCAACTCCATTCTAGGATTCAACTCACCGAGTAGTTTCCCCACCACCAAGGGAAGCACTGGTAGATATACTACTCCATGTAGTCTTTTTTTATAGGTCTAAACAAACCCCACCCCCCCCCCCTTTCTCACCTCCCAGCTAGCATGGGAATATCATTTACCATCAAGGTAGGGATCCGTCGACATAAATATCATCACACCTCCAAAGCCCAAGAAACCCCCATTCCGGAAGTCTACCTATCTCCAGATCATAAAATATTCATTTCATCACAACTACAACAACATATTATACCAAGGAATACCTCATCGCAAATCCAATAACATCATCCACCAAGGCATGCATCCGGCTACCAAGATAAGCATCCGTCACAAAAACAAGCACTTACCGCCAAGACAAGAACCTATCGCGAAGACAAGCATCCACCGCTAAGACAAAAATATGTTGCCAAGACATGCATATATCACTAATATAGATATCCATCATCAAAAAATGCATCAAGCACCAATACACAAATGCTCAAAACTTCATGCTCCATAATCTCACTAGTGTCACAACATTTAATTTATTTCATGAGATATACTCAAAATTTTAAATAAAAAATTTTAATTTCCAAATCCTTGCTTCATCCATAAGCCCAATATCATAAATATGAGAGACTTTTATTCATGCTTTTGTGTTCCTTTGTAGGTGTTGTTGAACTATAATGGTGGCTTTGGTCTCACACCATTCCAACAACACTTTTTTCGCAACCCGATCTTTCAATCACTAACACTTTTCAATGTTTATATATATATATATATATATATATATATGAAATATATTTACTTCTAAAAAAGGTATAACAACTTAAAAGTGACTTCAAAATTATTACACTCATAACAATTCTACCACTCCAACTAATTTAAGATAAATTGAAATTATATTATCATTGCACCGTACATGTGTATAAAAATTATTCCAAGCATTTAATAATGCAATTAAAAATTTCTTTTTAGTGGTACTGAATGAGTAGGAAATGAAAATGCATATTTATTTAATTTTTTTAGCATATTAGTTCTCCATTTCACTCACTGCATTACAAAATTTATTTCAATATTTCATACCGAAGGCTCCCTTCCTTCACCATACCACTTCTTCGCATCCATGCAAAGCATGCATTAATTTGAAACAATAGTTTTCAACCAAATTAAGGGAATTATTTCCAAATTCCTTTCCCTACTCATTTTATCTTGTCTTACCATTTCCTTATTTACTTAGTTGTCCTTACCAAAACTTCTACCGAAGCCTTTTTAAGGGTCCAACCAGTTGATTACACTCTGTTGTTCCAATACTTAGCAAGCATAGTGAAATGATCTCATCCTCACACATTAGTCATAAGTTCATCAACTAAATGTATTCATAGATAATTATAATGAAAACCTCATAAAGGTATATTCATTTGCATTCAAATCCAACATGTCCTCATCCATGCTAAGCATAAATTGTTAATTTCTAGCCTTATCATTTCCATTCATGCTCACAATAATATAAAGAGCATAATAATAACATATTGATAATGATAATGATGGAAAGTAGGTCATTCTTTCCCGCTTTCCCAATTATGGATGTTCCATGTGGCAAGGAATTCATTATATAACCACGTTGTGTTAACCAAAACATGGCAAGTGCTAATTTTATTTTCATACCATTCACACATCGATAATACTTTTAAATATTAATTACTTATCTTACTACTATGATGGTTCTCAACTAATGACCTATCAAACCAAACAACATCATTTGTCTTTATTTGATTTCCCCATATTTCTTATAAAATAAATAATGATTGCATACGTACATACACACATATCAACCATGCACAATTTCGCTAAGGAAACTTATTTCTTATGCTATTTTCATGGATGTCATGTCACCGTTCATGATTTTATTTGAGGCCTAAATAGGTCCACCTAGTTGCTTCCGTCATCTTCCTTTATTCTTTCTATTGTCATCCATCCGACATATATGGTTTAATTGGGGTATTGCACTTCTTGGTTCGGTTCTATTTATCTCTTTCTCCATTAGCTCCTTTTCTTTCTTTTTCCACACCCAAAACCAACCAATACCAAATCATAAAAGGAAATAATAAAAAATGAAAAATATAAAAACCATGTGATAGAAAACACATGAAAACAAGCAACATGGCCGTGTTTAGACTAACAAAAAACAACAAGAGAAAATATGAATCCAACAATAGCAACAAGAGTTTCCAGAACAATCCCTATCATTCACTAATATTTCCAAAAAACTCAATCTCTTGAGTTTTGGTGTTCGTTGTGGCCATGACCAACATATCCACAAAATTCTTAGCCGCATTCATTTCTAAGGTCTATAACAACCTCAAAATTTAAACACCCCCTCTCGCATAGTTCAAGAAGGCCTTTTTAGTATTTCGTAGAGCTTAAGGAGATGCTCCATCATCTATTTCTACATTACAAGTCGTCGTTACATATGTCTCGAGTTTTCATGAGCTCTTATTCTTCTTCCATTGTTTGTAAGAGAACTATCTCTCGTAGATGTGCTCTCCATATTACTAACATGAAATTGGATTTATTTTCTCTCCAACCTTGTGATGTTCCTTTGGCCTTATCATCATGAAATTCCTCTACATCTCCAAAGTTTAATGCTTGTTGCAACAAATCTCTCATATATTACAAGTTTTTTATACAACCTTAGTTCTTATTTTTTCTTTATAATGATCTTTTCATTCCTTACCTACAAACTTCTTAAACTTAGCTTTGGAGCTCCCGAAGATTTTTGTCCCATTATGGGAACTTTCCCTTTCTTTCTCATGATGGAATTAGTCCATACTATTCTGCACCATCTGTTTTCCATGCTTTTATTTGTTGTTGCACCAATCTTCATATGTGTGTGTTGTCACACACACCGTAGTTATTAGTTAATATACCAACATAAACAATTTGACTTGTTAACTTGCCTTTCCAACACTAAGCATGGGGGCCTAAAGTATGTTGATTTGTTATTGTTCACACATCTTAAAACTCATGTCAACCACATATTCCGTATAAAATAAATACATATCAATACTTTTATAAGCATATGATTTGTTACTAGGTTTGAAATCAACAATTTTTACCAATATTAAAGGCATTTCATGACATCTACAAGCTTAAAAGTTAATTATAAAACAAACTAACATATAACAATTGTCCATTCTTATCATTTCACAATTTTGATATCAACACATGCATACAACACAAAATCACTAGTCAAACTATACAATCAATATATATTTTCACACAATAAACAATCATCCTTTAATAACACAGAATGTGGTATGCCACATTGTAATATAAGTATTAAACTTATCCTCATAGGCTCATTTAGTATGAGCATTGAACCTGGCACTTTGATACCACCATGTAATGCTCCCTCCCACCCCTTGACTTCCTAGTCGCATGGAAGGTGTTACTTTTAATTAACCCAACCTTCATGGTCCACCATGGAAACGGTTGCAAAAAATTTCCTTCTTCACCAAAGTTAGTAGAATTAACTCTCAACAATGTTGTTGCATGCAACTCACAAAATAGTTTCTGAGAAATAAATTATCTCAATCCAAATTTTGGTTGTGCTAGTGTCGGTATGCATTCTTCCATCGTTGACCAATATCATTTCTTTCATTTTCATTTTAGGTGTCTCATTCAGAAATTTTTGTATCATCTCCATTAGGTCAAGCTAAAAATTGTTTCACCGATGGTAGCCTCCATTGTAATAATTTCCTCGCAGAATCATATTTGCTGACTCACTTCCATGTCTTCTTCAACATAATAACACCTATGAAAAGTTAATTTCACCATCTCTTGTCTCTGCTTAAATTCAACCATGGAAATCAAGTTTCAAAAGTCTCATTAGGTCATTAGGGTTTTGTATTTCAAGGTCCAAAAATGCATTATTCCATCTCAATAAAGTCAAAAAACACATCGTAGTGACTCAATGACATTCCTATTTTCATCTACCCATGATCATCACTATGTAAATATTATATTTTTAAGTTGTAATTTTGATTTCATATGATTTTCATATCAAAATGTATTTGATATGAAATAAAAATGTAATTTATTTTTTATTTCAAATGTAATTTTCTTTTTTAATATGTAATAATTCATTCCCTAGGCTGCCAACTCAAGCATTCATGCCAAACTAAAGGAAATAAAAAAGCTAAAATCCATCAACTGATCAACATGAAAAACAAAAATCTTAAGTCAAAGAGTATCAAGCAGGAAATTCTGAAAAGTGAAAAGTGAAACATAAGGAAAGTGGGTTTCCAAATTATGTAATGAAATCCAATAGAGTATAAGAGCCTCGAATACTTCAAGACAAAGCCCATTTGTGTCATGCAACCTCAAGCAAACCTCAACAAGGGAGAAATTTTGAATTTGTAGTGTAACCGGCAAAACAAGAGTCAGTCGCTATGCGTTCTCTTGGTCACTACGCGTTCAAGCAGACGTTGCGCGTTTGGTAGAAGTCAGTGCAATTTCAACGAGGTTGCGCATTCGTAAAGGCCGCCACACGTTTAGTAGGGTCGCCACACGCCCAATGTGTCCCCGCGTTCACCCGTAGGCGCGAAAACCTCTGCCACCGCCACTCCACCATTTGATGCCAAAATATTTGCACAATGATTATTCAAGCTTCCATTATCGGCAAGTAACCAAGATATCATCTATTTTATGTGTTATTTTGCTTCTACCAATTGAAAATCTACTTCTAAAGTAAGAAAATCCACATGTACTTATTAAAACCTAATTCACACCCTAAAGCTAATCCCTAAACTTTCATACACTCCCTCACATTCCTAAAACATTCTCCCATTTCCTTATCCCCATTCCCTCAAAAGATCTCATCCCTAATAGCCCTAAGTCCTAGGGTTTCACTTACCTCTACCCCTCCATATTCTCATTACCTTCATATCCCCCAACACTTCCTTCAATTCATATTCCTTCATTTCATTCCATCAGTCCTCAGGTTTTTTACACCAATCATGGCTGAAGAGGAGAACATAAGCCTCAGTGAGGAAGAAAGACAAAAGATAAATCCATATAAGAAGGGAGGGAAAGTCATCGTACATGAACCAACAACTACCAGAGCTTATGGCATCTCCCGTCACCGTGGACATGTCAAGCATGTAGGATGCTTCTTATTTTTGTGAAAAAAAGTACAAAGAATCTAGTACCATCCTATGTTAATAAGATTGTTCATTTCTAACCTTCATGACAAACAAAGTCACCTTTTCTAGGATCAATTTCACTATGTCCATTGAAATTATAGCAACTGCCATCGGGATCCCAAATGTTGGGGAAAGATGGTTTAAAATAAGAAATCTTCAAATATTATTATTATGAGCCATATCTTAAACCAAGGTACAATAATGACAAAAATATGGTTTTTCCTTTCTCCAACCTTCTTATGTATATATGTCCCTATGATGAAATAATCATTAAATATTTCACCCGTGAGGGAAGGTTTTCAGACGCTATTCCTATCACATTTGGCTTCTCATGCACTTCACTAGGGGTCGAATGCTTCCATATACCCTATTATCTTTACTTTCGCAGCATTGATAAGATGGAATTTATTTCCCAAAAGAGATATTATGATCATGAAATGCAAAGTCTCTTCACCTACTCCCTTATCAAAATGATAGTTTCTCATCAACTTGATCGCTAAACATTCCATGGGACAACTTCATATCCAATGAGATTTTCTGATCGTCTACTTATTCAAGATGACCATAATGCACCTTCATCATCTCATCCTTCCTCATCTATCCTCCATCTCAAACCCTACCATTCATACATCATTTTATCAACACCCTTCACCTCATTCACCTCCATCTCACATCGAATTTTTATTCTTCACCTTTAAATCCTTCTCCATCATCATCACATCATTATTATGAGTCATCAAGGATGAAGACCATTGAGGCAAAATGGGCCATTTCGCTAAGGTTGAGCCATTGCCCAAAACCTAACAGAGGCTATAGCATGTGTTTTATTCACTTGGAGGAAAAGGGCCATGCCTTCTTCATCAACACAAATTTTCGTTAGATAAAGGTAAGGAAAAGGTGATAGAGTTAGACATTCATAATGAGGAGGACAATCATGAAACAAAACAATAATTTGAGTTGATTGACCTAGATGAGGAGGATGAAGACAAAATCACAAATGCAACAATCAAAGGTAAAGAGGCTAATATTAGTGAGTTCCAAGCTAACTTAGAGAGCTAACCATGTGATTCTCACTTTCGAGCATGAAAACTGCCATTGAAGACCAAACAGGTCATCAATAAGGTGAAAATGCATCAAAGTACGTAAAGAGGCAAAGAAGGCTAAGTTTTGGTTGAGGAAACATTAGAAAAGTTTGGTGAACTTTATTATGATGAGGATTAGCCTCCCCAAGATAGAGGCCTAGGACTAGAGGGGCTTCAAGTGGCTCTAGCCCTAGAGAAACAAAGGGCCGAGCTAGTAGACCAAATTTTGCTAACAATGAACAACTTTCCCTAGAAATCAGGCAAGAACAAGGAACCATGGCTTGATAGAGCCAATCTACGTGCTTGGAGAAGTCATGGGAGAAGGTCAACAAGGATAATGAATTGTTGAGTACAAAGGTCAAACTTCATGCTCGAAAAGAGAGAATTTGCATTGCCAAGCTCAAAAGAGCCAATGCCAAAATTGAAGATTTGACCAAGAAAGAAGATAAAGAGAAGTTATATATACTTGCCGAGGTGACACTCATGCCTCAAAACTTGACTGCATAAGTACCTCAACAATTTTGAAATTTTTTGGAAAAAATTAGCATTTTGTACCTTTATGTGTTTTTGAGGTTATTTTATACACAGGAAATTTTCTAAACGCATGGCGCTTGGACGCTATTCTCTTTTTTGGGACACATATAATGGAAAAATGGCCACCACTAGTAGGTTTGTAATGTTGATGAATCAACCTTTGTGAATTTTATAAGCTTTTGGAGGAGAATTGGTCACCGAAAAACTTAAAAGACTATCAAAAAATCATGTTTCTACCCCAAATTGCGTTCGGTTGTCGCGCGTTTAGTAGCCTTGGGAGAAGTGTTTTTGGATAGGGAAATGGGAATCATTTTGAAAATGAAGGTAGTTATGGAAAGTAGACTTAAAGGGCTCTCCAACAAGCCATCATAGAGAATATTTGTACACCTAGAAGGTAGTCAAATTAAGCCTTGAACAAGAGGGAATAATTTCATCCTGGACGCCGCGAATTTAACAAGGAAATGGTGCTTTTGTAGTCTTTAAATTTTCTGAAGCTCACCCAGTTTTGATTTTTACCTGGGAAATGTTGAATTTACCTTTGTAAATGATGAATATGAATGTAATTATTGTGTTTTTACTATTTACTAGGGTAAATACATTAGCTAACCAAGCATATGAGGTGTAATGAATCAATTCACTTGAGATAGGAATGAGTCACTTTCATCATCCCATACTCTAGCTATCACCAGATATTTGTGTAATATCTTCCTCACCTCATGAATTCGACCCCTGAGGATTAGTGGAGGTGGTTTTCATGTCTATTTAGCTCATTTTTTCTCACATGACTCAAAGGTTGGAATCAGGGTTTTCTTATTTTGTTAAGTTGATCAAGGGAACTTGTACTCAGCTTTGGCCAAGCTAATAAAGAGGAGTTAAACACATTTATGGGGTACCTGTGGTATTGAATGTCTTTCATTTTTTCTTCTTCAGTCAATATGTTTGAATGCATTGTTCATTTTTACTTTCATATATATGCTATGATATTTTATAAGTTTGAAATTCAAAATAGCATGCTAGCCATGCTCGTTTTAAAATCGATCATATTTTGTTTCATTATCTCCTATCCGAGATAAATACATCTCTTATGCTTCTCTCAGCCTCCATACAGTTTCAAAATCACTCCATAACCATTTTTTTCAAGTGATTTGCATTATTCCTACCTTGCCCCATTGATCCCCGAACCCTAACTCTATTTCCATGACCTAGTTTTCCTTGACCTAATTCCATTATCCACCGATTCACCTAAACAAAACCAAATAAAAATAACCCTTTGCACTCATTATCTAGCCTAAACCCTAATTGATCCAACCCTCCTATTTGTGACCCTTTTGGAGAGAGTTCTCCGGCTTGGATAGGCTAGCTATCAAGTCAAAATCTTGGTTTGTGGTTACTCTCCGTTGTGATTCCTTCCTCAACCTTGGGAACTGTGGAGTGATAACATGCCGGTGCCGTTGAAGAGGAACAAAGAGAAAATTTTCCCTAGGTGTACGACACAAATATCTATTGGAAACTGATCCTTTGGATGATAGGATCGAGTTTTCATAAGGTTGATTTCATACAAAGTGTCTCACAAAGAGATCCGGCTTCTACAAGATACAAATTTTCGCAGCGAATCCGTACCTCGATCTAGTCGGGATCCCATTGATGATCTGGAGCAATTCTTTCGAAGACACCGATATCAAACTCCGCATATTCAATCGTAGCTCCGTTGGTAAGATTAGTGCATTCTACCCTCGCAAAATTTCTTTCTCTAGAAGATATACCCTATGACATAAAGTTTGAATTATCTTTATTCAAGTCTAAATTCTGAAACTTCCTTGTTAGATATATTTTTTTATCCTCTAAGATTATCTGAAGTAAAATCTTTTGCTAATTAGATTTAAGTTCTTTGAAAATATTGGTTTTTTCAAGAACTCAAGCCCTAATCCTAATTTGACATTAAGGAGTGGAT
The DNA here is from genome assembly GCA_034641835.2 of Pinus albicaulis. Lineage (NCBI taxonomy): Eukaryota > Viridiplantae > Streptophyta > Pinopsida > Pinales > Pinaceae > Pinus > Pinus albicaulis. Next base: position 111,207 of record JAXQQM020061419.1, on the reverse strand, counting down.
CAAATTTTTATCATCCCAAAGAAGTTTTTTTTACATCCGAACCTCAAACCCGCCAATTTCAATATATTCATCTCGCACCTTCGACTTCATCATACATACTCTTCTATCACATCAATAACTTTAACCCCTTTACCCATTCAAAATCTATCCCTCCAAGCGCCATAACCCGCATTCCATCCCCAAACTCGTAATTATGGCTCGTTTTGGACTTTAGTTCTCCCCGGTACTCTTGATGATCTACCTCAAGGGTATGGTCAAAGGCTTCCACTTTTTGATGAAAATTTTAAAGAAATCACCCAACACAATACATAGCCAAAATCACAAACTTTATAGATTTGGAAGAATTAGATGCAGACATGCCAAAGGTGCGAATCATTGCACAAATTTTTCAAAGTCAAAGTTTGGTTTATATTTCTAGCAAAATTCAATTAGAATCCCATCAATTTACCGATGCTTTCTTATCTAAGTGGGTTGAAAAGAAAACCCTTGTTAAAGATTCCAATATGATTCTGAAATGTAATCTCAATGAATCGTTCCCATTATAATTCACGATATCTTAGAATCTATAATTCCATTCATAATGAAATGAAACCACCTATTGGTTTTTCCTTCGCGTTATCTCGATGCCTTTGACCTAGATATGGCCTACTCATTAAGAGAAAGAAATCCCACCACCCTTGAAGATAAGTGATAAAAAATTCAAGTGAGCGCTGAAGCAAATATTTTAATTAAAAATGCCAAACTTAAAAATGAACGCAAGGTGACTATCAAATAGAACCCTCCACTTCATCTCGCTACCAAATTCTGCCTACATGCACCACAGGAGAAGAATGGTTTCGATAGGATGTCCATTTCGTATAGACGATCGAGCCTCAATTCAAAATCCAAACTTCCGAGGCTAGCAATAACCTCGCTTCGAACAAAGCAAAGAGAGAAAATAGAAGCCCGAAACATAGTAGTAGCAGCAAATCAGAACACCACTTCAACAAAATATGCTCTCAGAGTGATGAAGAGGAAGAACACCCGTAGAGGAGAATATTCTTTTCATACCTAATGGTCACCCATTTTCTCACCGAGGATGAACAATGGTGGAGAATACAAGTTCACCTAATGACAAAAATTTCATAATGGCGAATGATCATGAGTAAGAAGTAGAATCTCGATGACTATTGGAGAGGTTACCTAAATGCATTGAGTTCCTTACAAAGCCCGTATACCTTGAGAGGCTTGGATGTTCTAATAAATCCACTTCTAAGAAATGGCTTAGCAAAATACCTTACCACTGAAACAAGTTCAGAATAAGGTAAAGAGATTGTAGCTCGAATCGTAATCGTAAATAATCAAATCACTAAAAGTGCACTGTACCAAAGAAAGAGACATTCGCAGAAAGGAAGCAGCATCGAGATATCATGTTGAGAAAAGGGATGTTATCATAAAAGAGGTAGATTAAAATCCACACCTTTTAATTTTAAGTCTGAAATTTCTAAATTAAAAGTGTCTATTCCTCTACCGAATTGGTCAAAATTGATAAGTTCAAATCCCATGTAGCCAAAACCTTGAAAATTTGACCCTTTGTCGTACATGGTTAATGTAGAGGACGATTTTCCCGAGTTGATACTTGGTCCCGCTATCATACGTTCAAAGATAGTGAAGTCCCACCATTTTATCTCGAGTCTTAAAGTTCATCACATTCTTCATAATACTATGCTAGACTCCGAGGCTTCTCACAACTCATGCTGAATCATCATGGAGAATCTTGGCCTTGATATATATATATATATATATATATATATATATATATTTTTTTTTTTTTTTTTTTTTTTTTTTCGAATATGTCTACTCCTATTATTGATACAAAATTTTTACAGAGAAACTCACCCCTCGAAGATCTTTCCCGCAGTTTCAACATTCGACAATTATAAAACCGATGGATAACCAAAAAATGTCAAAAGCCGGAATCGTTACCCTATTCCGAACCATACAAATAGTAAAATGCCGCCCACGCCAGGAAACCGGCGTATTAGACATAGTCGCAAAGGTCCGAGTATGCGAACCGATGAAACAAAAACGTAGAGAATTGAGCCTAAACGAGCAACTTTGAGACAAAAACCTGAGTGAGTAGACGTGTTTAGGAATCATGAGAGTTGCTGGCGTTTCTTCGACGATGCTGGAAGCGACACCATAGGGGTCTTCATCCACCGCCCGATGTTCAACTTTTACAACAGAGCCACCATGCTTGGGATCACTTGGGCCAGGGAATGCGGAGCCGAGTCATGTGACCCTGAACAGTGGGGAGAGGGTGGCACCAGGGATATGGGGGAAGCCCCTTGAAAATGTGGACCGGCCGGCATCTACGTCTCTGACCACTCCCCGGTGGCTAGATAGCGGCCGCAGAGGTACTCGAGGATTGGGAATTCGAGCTGCAGAATAAGAAGGTCGACAGCGACATGCCCTCGATCGGTGCCTCTCCCCGCACCTCACACGTTGACGCAATCTAAGCATGGTGCAAAATGGGCAGAAAGGAAATGCAAGACTCGTAGTGCGATGGTGGGGAACACAACCCATAGAAGAATACAAAGGAGCACAACAAAGTAGCCAAGACACAATCGCAAGCGAATTGGACCAGTTTACAGAAGACCGTGAGTAAAATGAATTCTTGGCATCAGCTCGATACAGCAAGCGAGAGCACACCGCTTCCCAGCACTGGGTCCGAGAGCGAGGCTCGCGCCGCAATGGAACATCGAGTCGAAGATTATCGAAAATGAAATTTTTGGTGTGCGGCGCCATGGTAGAAATGCGTACGGACCGTCGAGGGAGAGTGAGTTGTGTTAAGGCAGCATTGAAGACTCGGGCAGGGTGATAAATGCAAGGCCTTGCGCAGATCCGGGTAGCGGTGGTATATGTCCACACGCCAACCCACCATGCCTCGTCCACGCGCCAACGTACAACGCAGCTCAATCACCCGCATCCGGGGATCTTAGCCTTGATATTAGTCTCCTGGCATCATGATCTATATTATTTCTCATTATGGCCATGTCCATTGTTTAGGTCTAATCAAAGATCTAGTTATCTCCTCAGAGAAAATCCCAGTCAAAAATGTCCTCATGGACGTGGTAGTTGCCGATATTACACCACATTTCGCATGCTTTGCCGAGATATTGGGGGCCAAATTAAGAGGTACATCATAGCTTAGACTTTTCCTATGCCACTATCCCCTCGTCCTTGGTCAAATGAGAAAGCTATATCGTGAGACAAAATGAAGTACATGATCACTAATAAGGAAAGGCCTAATAATCATCCAATCAACGTTGTACATACATAATTAGAGTCCTTTTACATTGTACAATGATTCCGGATTAAATGACGAGATCGTCGAAGTAGGCAGAAATAGAGGATGTCCTCAAAGCTTAGAATGTATTAGAACAAAGGTTAGGAGAAGAGAAAAAAAACTCATTTACTTTAACCGAACAACCATCAAAGAAGGCGGAGCGAAAGTTCGCAGAAATAAGAATTACACAACCAAATAGCGTCAAATCGTAGTCAATAGTTTTAGCACCTTGAAGAAGGAAGATATCTTTGGAGCATGGAATTTGATGGTTCCGTGGCAAAGACGAAGTCGGCATTGGTTTATGGATTCGCAACTCATTTTAATAGAAAAACAAGGTCCCAAATAATGTAAGGTTGTGTTCTTACTAACTAGCGTTTGATTGTACAAATAATGAGGTCGAATACGGCGCTCATTACCGGTTTGAAAATTTCGACAAATTGGCGCTAGGAGAATTGGTACTACAATGAATCATAGCTAGTGACTTGAACAAATCAAAGGTGAGGCCGGTTAATTCCACCCAAGGATGAGGCAATATAGGAATGCACAAGCCGGAAATTTAAGAATGTTTCCGCAATATACACTTAAGGTAGCCTAGATTGCAAAACTTCATGGCCGATTCATTAGCTACCGCCGCAAGTACTTGTGATCTACAAATTTTTCTAATAAAAAAATATTTGATATCCATATAAAGCATAGGCTCGCCATCTCGATAACTGAAGTTTTGAAAGTTTTATGGGATGATAAACAAGTGAACAACCTCCCGTAGAGTGAAGGAGAATTTGAAAATTGTTCTATGGAAAAAGTGTATGATAAAGATGAACAAAGTTATTGAAGCTGGTATCAAATTGACATTCTTCAACTCAAAGACAATAACATTCCGAAAGGTCTCATACCTTTGGAAGAGTTATTTGATAAAGATGATGTGGCGAGAAAACCAACTTTTTGTTCCTACGGCAGCATGAGCAGTAAGGATGTGAATATAGGAACAATCGATCAACCAAAGTTCATCAAGATTTCAAAGTCCTTGCAATCGAGGTAAAGCCTAAATATATTGACGAGCCATCGAGTTTTCTGACGTATTTTCTTGGGATTATTCAGATCTAAAGGTGTACAATCAAGATATCATTCAACACACAATCCCGATCAAGCCAAATCAGAGCCCTTTAGACATAAGCTTAGGAGAATAAACTCCAAAATTGTTGCCATCCATTAAGAAGGAGGTAAAAAAGATTTATAAGGCAGAATCATTGTTCCAATGATTTTCGCATTGGATCTCCAATTTGGTTCCCATGACGTGAAGAATACCGTGAGATTCGACTTTAGATTTTAATCCAAACAAAAGTGTCATTGAAAGACAATTACCCACCGCCCAAGAGATGGATCACATACTAAATAAAGTTGTAGGAGCTAACATGATGTCATTGTTGGATGGTTACTCAAAGTTACAATCATATCCTTGTACATGAAGATGATCAGGATAAGACAACATTCACTACACCATGGGGTACCTTTAAATATGCCAAAACTCGTCTTGGCTTAAAGAACGCTTCTGCCACTTCTTCAAAGTAACATGGACATAGCTTTTGGTAATGAAAATATGTCTTCCCGGAAGTTTACTTAGATGTGATATGACCGTTTATTCAAATTCATATGAAGAGCATTTACATCATTCGAGAGTTGTATTCCATCAATGTAGAAAGTTTGGGATTTCCTTAAATCTTAAAGCTTATTTTCTATGGAAGAGGGTAAGTTGTTGGGACACATCATCTCAAAAGATTGAATCGGGAAATTTCCCTTTAGAGTTGTAGCCTTTTCGTGAAAAATGCATATCTTTTAGAAGAAATGGATGGGAAAAGTTGCCTAGGAGGGCCGCAGATGGTAGCTCGGTTAACTATATCTTTTGATTCGAAATTATGAGAAATTTTCATCCTCATTGTATATATATCACTTTAATATTTCTACAAGTGTAGCGGAAAAAGCATTGATTTCCGTATTCGAAGTGAAGGCCATGGAGTTTCATTGAGTTTCTACTTTTTCGGTCGTCTGCATTAGGTTAAGTTCAGCTTTTGAGTCTTTGTTTCATTCAAGTCAAGTCAAATTGAGTCAGTTTCTCTAGTATTTATTTTATGTCATTGAATTGTCATATAGTCACCCTACATTTTATCATAGCTTATTTTTTGACCCGTATTGGCTCAATGGAAGAAAGCACTAATCATTAACTCGCATCCGTTGCTCCCGATACCTTTGTCGCATTTTCCATCCATAATAAGGCAAATTCTAGTGCTCATAATATGCATTCCCCGCCATCAATGACCAATATCTTTTCTTTTCATTTTCATTTTATGTGTCTCATTTCAAAATTTTTATATCATTCCATTAGGTCATGCTAAAAATTGTTTCACCGATGGCAGTCTCCTCAATAAAACTTCACTCTTCCTTAGAGAATCATATTTGTCGACCTACTCTCTATGTCTTCTTGAGCATAATAACACCTATGAAAAACTCACTTCACCATGTCTTGTCTCGCTTAAAGTCAACCATGGAAATCAAGTTTCAAAGTCTCATTAGGTCAATAGGGTTTTTTCTTTCGTTGTCCAAAATGCATTATTCCATCTCAATAAAGTCGAAAAACACATGAGAGTGACTCAATGAAATTCTATTTTCATCTATAGAAGATCATCACTATGTAAATATTATATTTTTAAGTTGTAATTTTGACTTTACATGATTTTCATATCAAAATGTCATTTTGATATGAACAAAAATGTAATTTATTTTTTTATTTCAAATGTAATTTTATGTTTTTTATATGTAATAATTCATTCCCTAGCTTCCAACTCAAGAATTCATGCCAAATCGAAGGAAATAAAAGCCAAACTCCATCAATCGATCAACTCCGCAAACAAAAGAAGTCAAAGAGTATCAAGGTGAAAATTTGAAAAGTGAAAAATGAAACTTAAGGAAAGTGGGTTTTCAAATTGTAAATAAAATCCAATAGAGTAGTAATACTCAACACTTCAATACAAAGCCCATTTGTGTCATGCAACCTCACAAACCTCAGGCATAAATTTTGAATTTTGTGAGTGTAACTAGAAAACAGAGGCTATCGGGGCAAGATTCGCAGTTATCACCATGCTTGGCTCTGCTTCTGCGTTGAAATTTTCAATGGTGCTATGCATTTATAAAGGTTGCTACATCTTTTATCATGGTTGCTACGCATTCAGCAGGTCATTGCGCGTTCACCTTATGCCAAAAAACCTCTATTAGCCTCGCGACTCCACCACATTTGATGCCAAATATTTGCACAATGATTCATCAAGCTTCCATTAACAATAAGTAACCAAGATTATCTCTTTGATGTGTTATTTTTATTCAGTAAATGGAAAACCTACTTCTAAAGTAAGAAAACCCTAGTACTTATTAAACCTTAATTCACACCCTAAAGCTAATCCGTAAACTTTCATACACTCTCCCTCACATTCCTAAAAACATTCTCCCATTTCCCTATCCCCATTCCCCTAAAAATATCATCCCTAATAGACCTAAGTCCTAGGGTTTCACTTACCTAGAATCCTCCATATTCTCATTACCTTCATATCCCCAACACTTCCCTTCACTTCATATTCCTTCATTTCATTTTATCTATCCCTAAGGTTTTTGACACCAATCATGGCCGAAGAGGAGAACATAAGCTCTAGTGAGGAAGAAAGGCCAAGAGAGAAAGCCATATAAGAAGGGAGGAAAGTCATCGCACATGAACCAACAACTACCGCAGAGCTTATGGCATCTCCCTCACCGTGGCATGCTTTAAGCATGTAGGCTATTTCATGTTTTATGAAAAAGTACAAAGAATCTATAATTGATCCTATGTTGACAAGATTTAAGCTATTTCTAACCTTCATGACAAACATGTCACCTTGCCTAGATCAATTTCACCATGTCCACCGAAATTATAGTAGCTACTACTCTGGATCCCAAATGTTGGGGAAATATGGTTTAAAAAAGGAAATCTCAAAAATTATTATTATGAGCCATATCTTAAACAAGGCACAAGAATGAGAAAAAGATGATTTTTCCTTTTTCCAACCCTCCTTGACATATATGTCCCCATGATGAAAATCATCATGAAATATTTCACCCCGTGAGGGAAGGTTTTCTAGACTCTATTCCTATCATATTGGCTCCTCATGCACTTCACTAGGGTCGAATGCTTCATATAACTTATTATCTCTACCGGAGCATTGATAAGATGGAATTTATTGCCCAAAAGAGAGATTATGATCATCAAATGCAAAGTCTCTCTTTCAACACTCCCTTATCAAAATGATAGTCATGCATCAACTCGATCAATTAAAATCATGGGACACCCCTTCATATCCAATGAGATTTTCACCTGCCTGACTTATTCAATATGACCATAATGCAATCTCATCATCTCATCCTTCCCCATCTATCCCCTCCATCTCAACCTACTAGTCATACATCATTACTGCATCATATCCCTTCACCTCATTCACCTCCATATCACATTGACCCTTATTATTCACCTTTATGTGTCCTTTCATCATCATCACATCATGATTCCGAGTCATCAAGCAAAGGATGAAGAAAATTGATAAAAATGGCTTACTGGCTGAGGTTGGAGCCATTGCCCAAAACCTACTGCAGAGGCTAGCATGTATTTTCTTCACTGGAGTGAAAGGGGGCTATGCCTCCTTCCATCAACACAATGTAGATAAAGAAATTAAAAAGGTGATAGAGTCAACCATTCATGATGAGGAGGACAATCATGAAACATAAAAAGAATTTCAATTGATTGACCTAGATGAGGAGGATGAAGACAAAATAAAAAATGCAGCAATCAAAGGTAAAGAGGCTAATATTAGTGAGGCTCCAAGCTACTCTCCTTGAGAGAGATAAATATGTGATTCACTTTCGAGCATGAAAATCAACAACTCGAAGACCAAACATGTCATAAATGAGGTGAAATTCTTCAGCTACGTAAAGATATACAAGAGAAGGCTAAAGCCTTGCTTGAGGAAACATTAGAAAATTTTGGTGAACTTGATGATGATGAGGACCAGGCTCCAAGATATATACTTATAGGACTAGAGGGTCAAAAATATCTCTAGCCCTAGAGAGACAAAGGGAAGTTGAGCTAGCATACTAGCTTACACTAAAAAATGAATAGATTTCCCTAGAAATCGCAAGAACAGTGGAACCATGGCTTGATAGAGCCAATTTACACTTGGAGAAGTTGTTAGAGAAGTCCAACAAGGATAATGACTTGTTGAGGACAGAGGTCAAACTTCATGCCTGAAGAGAGAATTGTATCAAGCAAGCTCAAAAGAGCCAATGCCAAATTGAAGATTTGACCAAGCAAGAAGATAAGGGAGAAGTTAGATATACTTTCGAGGGTGACACTCCATGCCTCAAACACTTTATTAGCAAGTACCTCAACATTTTTAAATTTTTTTTTTGTCTTAGCATGTTGTACCTTTGTGTTTTTGAGGTTATTTTATACACATAAAATTTTCTAAACACGTAGCACCTTAGACGCGCATCTTTTTTGGGACATCTAATGGACAAATGGCCACCACCAAGAGATTTTTAATGATGAGGAAATCAACCCCGTGAATTTTATAAGCTTTTGAGGAGAACTAGTCATCGAAAATCTCCAAACACCATCAAAAACTCACGTTTTCCGCTCAAATTCGCCCGGGTCACCGCGCGTTTAATAGTCTTGGGAGAAGGATTTTTGAGGAAAATTGAACAATTTTGAAAAATGAAAGTAGTTCGAGCAGATCAGAAGGGCTTTCCACTGAGCCATCATAGAAAGCAATATTTTGACATCGGGAAATCAAACGCATTTGTACCGCAGGGCATACTTCTATCGACGCCGCATTTGGAATGCTAGGAAATGGTGCTTTGTAGTCTTTAGAAATTTTCCGAGTTTCACTCCGGCTTATGATTTTTATCATGGAAATGTTGGAATTTTGATTATGAATGATGAATATGAACGTAATTATTATGTTTTTACTATTTACTAGGGTAAATAAATTAGGTAAATCAAGTATATGAGGTGTAATGAATAAGTTCACTTGAGATAGGAATGAGTCACTTTCATCATCCTATACTCTAGCTATCAGCTTCGCACTTTGTAATATCTTCCTCACCTCATGGATTCGGACCCCTGAGGATGAGGGTAGTGGTTTTCTATGTCATCCAGCTCAATTTTTCACATGAGTCAAAGGTTGGAATCGTTTCATTTTTCTAAGTTGATCAAGGGAACTTGTACCGCTTAGCCAAGCTAATAAAGAGGAGTTGCAACTACATTTATGGGATACATGTGGTATTAAATGTCTTTTCGTTGTTTCTTCTTCAATCACATATGTTTTAACTTTATTTTTCACTTTCATTTTCATATCTATGTTATGATATTTTATAAGTTTGAAATTCGTATTATGCTAGCCATGCTCCTGCTCTAGGTAACTAATCATATTTTGTTTCATTATCTTATATCCGAGAGAAATACATCTCTTATGCTTCTCTCAGCCTCTCATGGCTTTAAAACCACTCCTATGTCCATTTTTTTTCAAAGTTGTTCAAATAAATTTTGCATTGCCCCATGGATCCCGCAACCCTAACTCTATTTCTCGACTCCAGATTTCCTTGACCTAATTCCATTATCCATTGATTCGCCTAACCAAAACCAAAACAAAACAACCTCTTGAACTCATTATCTAGCCTAAACTTAAGTGCCTCCAGCCCTCCGGTCAGACCCTTGGAGAGAACCTTTCCAGTTTCGACAGGCTGGCCATCAAGTCAAAAGCTTGGTTTTTGGTCACCCTCTCATACCTTCCCCACTTTGGGAATATGGGGTGGAGTGATATCAAAGTTGAAAGTTATTTTCACGTATTTATTGTCCTTTCCACACTGCTGAAATACGCCCACGTGGCACCCATGTTCATCCCTTTAAGTGGGGGTCACCACGTCATTCTTATGTTTGTACACACAACAATTATAAAGTCAACACTATCCTATCTCCCGAACCCACAGTAACAACCTCTTGTGCAAATCCACAACTTCCTTTATCTATCAACAAGACATATGAGTGTGCTCACATTTTTGTTTTGAAAACTTATTTACCCCTGCATCCCCCGATATATTTGGATCACTTCATTCCACAACAAATCTAGGCATCTCGTTCTTGTGCCACATTTTCGGTAAATATCCCCACCCCATATATTCATACAAAATAGAACTTGTCATGGAATATAGCCCCCCCACCATATAACTTATGTTTCCTTTTCACAAAAATATCTAGATCAACCTTAAATCCATTATCCAACACTTTGAATGTAAGGGAGGCTGGGCTCCAGATGTCCTGTATCTTCACACATCCATCATACATACATGCATATAGATTGGTGATACAAACTCCTATTTATGACTTCTCTTGATCGTATTAAACTTAAATCCCATAACATTCAAATTAGAAATTATAAGTGATTTCAGGTATTTTTCCCGCCCTCGCTAAGGTAGCATTTTCTAGAAATTTGACTTCCTTTAAAACAAATCACTTCACCACTTCAACACTAAAATAATTTACATATTCAACATGAGAAAAACGACTATCAATATGCCTTGTAACATGCATAAGAGAAAGCCTAGCCATGGATGAAACTTCTCTAAATGTCAAGCAAAACAACATCATATTAACCCACACATAGGTCCCAAGATACACTATCATATCCATTGATATATTATAAACTATATCATTTGTAGTCACTCATCAAGAGAGATAACCAATGGTCTCAGAGCACAAAAATCCATGGTACACATGGAAGAACTAAATAATGATAAATATAAATACGTTGACAATCAAATTATCATGTCAAAAATTCAGATACATAAACATATGAATGGCCCTACAAATCAGAACATATCAACAAACACGAGATTTACAATCCCTTCAACCATGAGAAGACCTCATATCAATGTTCATTATAAACAAATAGGAATATCATATTCCTCCATTCAAAATTTTGATACATTCATTGTCACATCTCACAATATCATTCATCATCTGACTGTACACAAACAAGCAACAGAATTATCTCTGATTATCTTGAGTAACTATAAACCGAGGGAGGGACTCTAACTCTCCACCCAACTAGGCTAACCGTACTATAATATTTCTTGGAGTTAACAACCCTTGAGTTGGATTCAAAGTATGAGGAGTTAAGTGCTCAAGTGTATTCACACCATTAACCGCTAGGATATGTATCCAAGGGGAGTGAGTCCATTATTGTGTGGTTTACTCAACGTCTATGGCAAGCACCATAGTGACTCACTCTATCTCAAAAATAATATTCACATGAACTCAACAATATTTAGGGAAGGTTCTCTCTTGTTAGAACTTGATCTCACTTAAAAGGTTGTTTTATTAGCCCAAGGCATGCACCCAGTGAATCATTATTTCCATAATATCTCTTGGTAAAATTAACACCAATACATAGGTAGTATCACCATAATGTAGGGAACATGTCCCAAAATATCTCTGTGGTTTTCTCGTAATGCCTCTTCTCTTGAGTGCTCTTCTCTTTTGTGTATGTTATTCTCTTGCAACACCCTAATTTCTCATGCAATGAACCAAATTCTCCCACTTAAGTCATGTGAGTGAAAGTGATAATCATGGGCACCTATTTTCCCAATCACCCCTTGCCCAAAATATTTATGCATCCCACATTTTTGCATATGGGCACCCCTTTCTCCACTTTCTCCCCGCTTTCCCTCCTTCACATCCCTTTTTCGAACCTTCTTGTTGGCCAAAAATTTTCATTGATGTAAATTACATTGTTGGAGATGGAAAATATTCCCGTGATGCATTACCCTTTGTGTTGTTTCCCTATCCTCATCAAACCCTAGGAGAAAATCCATGCAGCCCTAAATTCATGATGACACGCCCTAGATTTTTTAAGCATGATCCAATGATAAAAATATAGATACACATACTAAGTAAATTAATTAAACTTTGGCATATTCCCTAACATGTATCATTCATATGAAAAGCCCCGAAAGGTGAACATGATGCCCCAAACACAGTACCTGATGTATAATGACAATCCTTAGTGCCAAATACACATGTTCTAGATGTATTTAAATATGTTGACCCTAAACCTTCTATTCATAAATGGAGTCCTTCAACATGCTCTTCTTGTTGATGGTAAAATCCTCTAATAATATTAACCCTAATTCCTATTAATTTTGCGACCCCATCATAATAAACTCTAACATGAAGATCAAATCAAAGAAACCCATATGTGGGAATTCAGGTGAAATGAGTTATAACTATTCGGGAAATGATTGTTTAAAAAATCTATTAAGAATACAAAGTGTTGCATCCCCCTTGCAATATTACAATCAACCTTGATTTAAAAAATGATGTTAAGATTGCCTTACAAAGAAAATATATGGGTTGGTCGCCCCCATGGCTGTGTCCGTTTAAATTCTCCAACCGTCACGTCTTTTCATTGGGCACAAAACTACAATTAAACTGGCACATTTGGATAAGAGCAAGGATTTAATGTTTGTGATTCAAATGATTAATTTCGTATAAGAGTGACAAGAAAACATGAAGCCGAGGAGGCTTTATAGAGAAAATTTTGCTGGGTACCTCATTGATGTTTTGCATACTTCGTAATTAAGAAGGAATCGAAAAATGTAGGAAATCATAGTGAAGAGGATAGAATTAACCTCCGAAGCAATATCGTACAACCATCACGAACCTCAAGCCGAGACTCTTTGAACCCACAACACTCGTAATAGTGACTAGGATAGCTTGGACCAGTTGACAAAAACTGAAGTTTGTTTTAACAACTTGGACTCGCAAGTGTCTAGGCTTGGTGATATAAATATGGAGGCACATAGGGTATACCTCATGGTATTTCGGTCCTATAGAGAGGTAGTGAACACATGGGAAGTGAGAAGCTCGTAGAATTATTGTAGTAAACGTCTCAGCTTAGACCCGAGTATATTTGTGTGGGGGTAAAAATTACGGAACTTGGTTGCAAAATCCTACACTCGGACGACATTATGTCACATAGATCAAAATCAGGTGAACACTTCGTGATTAATGTTAAGTCAAGGTCATAAGAGAATTGTACAAAAGTCTTATCACATACTTTCGCACTCCAGACAATAGTGGGCTTGTAGAGGAATGCCCAGTTGACACCTTTGGAAAGGCTCCAAATCTTGAATTAGCACCCATGATAGACCCGTGAAAATGTTTACACCTTAATCTATGGAGATTGTATATACTTTGGACCAAAGGACTTTTGGATGAAAGGAAGTCTGGTTTGCATTTTTGACCTCGTAATATTGTGGAAGACTCCTTGAAGACTTGTTCAAAGTACTATTCGAGTGTTGAACTCGTATAATGTATTAACAATGATACCCTTGAAGCTTTGTTGCATAAATTAGTTGAAACAATACTGAGATTGATCGTTGTGTTTATAAAATACTTCTTGATCTATTGAAAACCTTGTGGAGGATAATTTGTGTTAAGATTAAGCAATTGTTGAATATTGTAGAAGACAAAATTCAGTAAACTTGAAGACTTGCTTGGCGTAGAACTGGAAAAATTACCGAATACATCTTGAAGCATTGTCAATGACCTATTAAAGAGACATTGTAGTAGTAGATCTTGGATTTAATTGACAATTATTGAAGACATCTTGAAGCATTATCGATGACCTATTGAAGAGACATTGTAGTAGTAGATCTTGGAGTTAATTGTTGACCTTATGATTAAGGACTGAAATCCATCATGAGGTAACCTTGGAGAAATTCTTTAAGGAGACATGAAGAGCCGTGGATACACTTTCATGAGAAGAAAAAAATTGGTATTGATGGGCTAAACGTATTGGAGATCAATTGAGGGCACTATTGGTGAAGATATTTTTAGGGCTCATTGTAGAAGATATTGGGAGCCGTGAAGAAACATTAAACTTATCTTGAATAAATGGCTTGAGCGTTTGAGCCTAGAGTATAAGAGTCCTCAAGAAGATCATATTTGAGCCTATACCAGTAGGAGTGGTTGAGCTCTGTGCGACAAGGTTTGTGCCTTGGGAAGATAGGATTGGATCCCAGAGGCTCAAACTCATGAAGTCCAAGCTGCTGCTTGGAAAATTACATTGTTGTGCTTGGGAGGATTGAAGACGATTCCTTCATCTAGGGTTGGATCCCTACACAATATTGTACGTGATGTATTGCATGTAAAGAAGAGATTAATAAAAGTATTTATTCTTATTGTTCATTTTTTTTCTAATTATAAGTGATCTTAACTGCAAAAATAATAATTGAAAAGACATACTAATTCACCCCCCCTTATTATTTCCAACAATTGTTTCTAAGAGCTTTTAGCACCTTCACTAAAATCCTAACATCTTGAAGGTTGATCTTAACACAAATGAAAAATTGTAATATCCCCAAATTGGGATGCTAGGATAAGACATGCTCTAAAACAAATTTTTCTGTGAATCGTGCTACGTAAACAAGATGCCTTTGATCCCTTAGATCTGATAATCTAAGACCCAAATCCAAGAGGAAATCAGAACCAAGAAACTAGAGGTAAACAAGCCTCTCACACTTAGAATGGCTAGAAAATGCCTGTGAATGGGGCCGCAAGAATATGTAAACACAATGTCGAGTAGAAGCAAGCTATTAACTCATGAGATGTGTTAAGAAACACAAAGCTATCAAATGATGTTACAGCAAGAACTTATTACACCTTTCATGTTCCCAAAAGTTGGGGAAATGCAGCAAATAGGGCCATAAAAGGGTTTTTTTTTTCATAAAATTACGCTACAAATATGAGAAATGGGACTTGATCCCCTATAATATACAATATACAACTCACATACGAATTTTAAAGCAAAAAAATGCTTCTAGACAAGCTAAAAAAAACAGTCTTCCCATACCGATATCGCTCAAATAAGTCGAAACCGAATGACTTTTGCTAATGTGAATGCCCGTCGAAGAATGTGACAAATACATTAATGAGGGTTTATGAAAAAAAATACAAGATACAATAGATATGGAGTTTACAATCATCCAATGGTCGAGAAAATGGAGATTCTTTATTTTTTATACAAGATAAGAATAACCCGCAAGGGCTTCATGAAAATACAAGTATAAAATGCCGCATTTGCATATCTAGATCTGAAAACGCATTTATACTACAACTATGAATAAATATAAATAAACATACAAGAATGTATGAGATGCTCTATACAAGCCTTCGGGAGAAGGTTTGGCCCTATCTCCAGGAACAAGCTCAAAAACAAGCGTCTTAACCCCTACTACAACAACACCGAGTAAAACACGCAGCTTCCCGCAAGGGACCGCACTATAGGAGAACAGTGGCTAATGGCTGCAGCCAAGATCCTAAATGTATCTCGCAGACTCCCCTCACCGATCTCCCGCAGAAAGAAAGGCTTCCTCTCTGAAATACAAGCTCGGGAAGTGGTGCGCCTACCGTAACCCCCCCCCCCCCCGCAACACAACCCAACTCTTAACAAAATCGTATTGTAGTCAAGGAGGATGCTTGGCCTCAAGCTTGAATGTGGAAAACCGAAGTGCAATACTCCTCCAAGAGGCTCCTTAAGGTAGGAGAAGGAATTCCTAAACAGAATGCCTTGTGCTAAACAGCATCAGAATCACAAAATTTGTAAGAGATGCCAAATAGTCAGCAGACCAAAATCAATAATCATCAAGCTAAAACTCAAATGGCTGCCATCCCCTTCCTTATAAGCTATGTGAGGCTCCTACCCTTGGGTCCCACCCATTAGTGTTTCCAGCTGTGCACATGATCAATCTCCCTCCAAAACCGCATTGTGTCTTCATGAAGGCTCTCCAAAATCATGTTGTTTAATTTTGGTCAAGGTTGACCTCTTCAACCTACTTCATCCCCTTTCACACCTGCTATCGAGCTAGCTCTCATATTTTTTTTTAAGTTGATCCTTGTTCACATTGAGCTATTTGCAATGTTGATCCACTCCTCTTCATGCATGTCAAGGATTTGTCAAACTTGACTTTTCCACAAAAGTCCCTTTTCACACATGAGGGTGTGAAATCCGCCTACTATAATGATCCCCTTTCACACCAAGAGGGTTTTTATGCTGATTTTAGTTATTATGGGTCTCCTCCCCATTTATTCATCTACTAAGTAAACATCAAAAAATTAATATTCCCATTACTGCCATAAAGTAGGAATATTACAAAAATCCAAGGGGGTGCCTCCAATCCTTTTAAAGATGTCTCTTCCTTAACCATAAAAACTAAAGACAATCAAATTGAGAAAGTTCCATTGTTCAAAGGAAACTTTGAAATATGGAAGGCACAAATGAAGAATTTTTTTAATGTATTTGAAGGGTTTGAAGTCTTAGAATCAATGATTACCGAAATCGTGATGGGAGAATAATCTAAGGAATATAATGCAAGAGCGTATGAAGGAAATCTTCGAGGGTTACTTGGGGATCCTATAAAGGCCAAAGTGGAAAAATGTTCTTCAAATAAAAGGTATGTGGGACAAATCTCAAGATTTTTACTCAAAAGGTTCATTGACCATGACTTAGTAAAAAATATGATGGAAAGCAAGAATAAAATATAGAACCCATTAAGGAATATGAGAACTATAATGAAGACATCAAGATCAAGGAGGACCTATAAGATGAAGAAAATTAAGAAGATCTCATGGCAAAACTTAGCTTCCCTAGAAGAGAGAAGCATTGAAAGGAAAATGAAGAGCTTAAGAAGCAATCCCAAGATGAGAACCATAACCTTGAAAAGACAAGGAAGGAAGTTGACCTATTCAAGCTTCTCGTGAACAAGAAAGAGATAAGGAGCTCACCAAGCTAAAGGAATACCTAATAAAACAAGAAAAAGCATAATGAAGAAGTAATATCCATGGCAAATCAATTGGATAAAGCAAAGAAAAAGGAAGACACTTTGTCAAGCCATCCAACAAAGACACAAGGACTTGAACAAACTTGAAGAAAATTGGTCAATACAAGGAAGAACCTCCTCCATTAAATCTCAACTAGAAGAAGCAAAGAAAAAGCATAAGGAGCTGAAAAAGTGATGGGATTTTTTACCCTTCTCGGAAGGAAAAGTCGATGAAGTAAAATGAAAGAAATTCCAAGGATATGCAAACTAGAAGAAAAAGATGAAGAGATCTTCAAATTAAAATTCTGATATCACCTCTCTCAAGGCAAAAACATGTGAATCTTCAAGGATGAAGGATGAAATGGAGAATCATTTAGTAAAGAAGAATGAAGAATGCAAGACGATGAAAGAATAAAATTGATCTCTAAGAAAAGAAGCTGATCACTGAACAAAAGTCTAAAGAGTCTTTTAAAACCCCAGATGACATCCTAAGTCATCAAATATTTGCTCTTGATAAATCAGCCTTGGTTATGCAGTGAAACCTCAAGAAAAATGATGCAAACCCTAATGATTCAAAAAGATGTGGAGAAGCTTGAAGAAATGCTGATGCCTCAATCTAAACAAACACAAGGAGAAGAGTCACATGAAATTTGAATAAATCCTACTCAAGAAGTTATGCAAATGGTATCAAGAATGAAATATACAATAAATTTGACCAATTTTTTTTAAGGCAAAAATGACCTTAGAAGTACATCAAGGAAATACTCTATAGAAGGTATCATGGATGAAAGAGTGGTGAATGGATATCATCAAAGAATCCCAAGGCAAAAAGAATTCGTAATTACATAGCAATATCCATCTCCTGTGCATCGATGTATATTTTTTGGTTATTGATATTATTGTACAAAATTTGGGCATATGGAAAAGGATTGTAGGTCATACCACAAGGAAAAATATAATGGGCCCCATCAGCTCCCTATAAGAAACTTTAAAAGAAGAATTCATGATTCCTCATTCATGAACAAGATGGAGGTGCTTGAAATCCATAATGTTGACATATATTTGTAATTTTAACTTACTTAGTCTTATACAGAAGTGACACCATGACTACCAAGCTATAAAAATACATAAGTATGGAGAAGGATGGAAATTGGATTCTAAAGTCTTTGAAACTCAATCCATAAATACTTGTTTTTTATTTACAAATACATCTTTGGAATTATATTCCATGTTTTAATGATGAGACTATGATAAAATTAGACCACACATATAGTTAGGAGCTTGTGATTCTTGACCATTCTCAGAGAAGCTATCTGTGAGGAGCCCTATGAAATCCTTGATGAGTCACACATGGGCAATTATCTTTGATAGATCATCTCTTGAGAGAAAGTTCATTGAAGCAAGAGCACCATGACAGGAGGAGAAACATATCTATGAATAAATATCACTAATGAATAAAATACAATGAAGAGAAGCAACTTTTTAGGGTTAGTACTTGGGCACCCCATTTTTTATCGATGTCAAAGGGGGAGAAATTGTTGAAAGGGTTAAAGAATACTACAACACCCAAAAGGTGGAGATTGTTGACAATTTTTCATTGATGTCAATATGGAATTTTTTGGATATGGAAAATATTCTTGTGATGCATTACCCTTTGTGTTATTTCCCCTATCCTCATGCGAACCCTAGAGAAAATCCCTAGCCCTAAATTCACATGACAAACTCATAGATTGTCTAAGCATGATACAATGATAAAAATGTAGATATGAATACCACGTACATTAATGAAACTCAGTATATGCCCTAACATGGATCATTCATATGAAAACCCCCAAAGGTGCCCATGATTCCCTAAACATGAAAAATTGATGTAGAATGACAATCCTAGGTGTAAGATATGTTCTAGATGTATTTAAATATAAGTTGACCCTAAAGTATTTTATGCATAAATGGAGTCCTTAATATACAAGCCCTTTGTTGATGATAAAATCCTAAAATATTAACCCCGATTCTATTACTCTCCATATCCCATCATAATAAACTATAACATGAAGACCAAATCAAAGAAACCATATGGGAATCTAGGTGAAATGAGTTATAGATATTATGGGAAATGATTGTTTAAAAATGTATTAACAATACAAAAGCGTTGCATACCCCTTGTAATATGACAATCAAGTTTGAGTTAAAATAAATTATGTTAAGACTATCCATGTTAAAAATATATAGGTCGCATGCCCCATGGTCAGGTCGGCTAATTCTCTAACCATCATGTCTTTTTTTTGGGCAGAAATGACTATAAATATAAACCTAGTGCATTCAGATAAGAGAAAAATACTTGGGTCCAATTGTGATTAATTTCGTAGAAGGAGGACATAAGAAAACAAGAATTCAAGGAGGATTTCAGAGAACTCAAGTTGGGAATTCTTATTGAGGTTTCGGTGGAAAGTAATTTAGACTTAAGGAGAATCTAAAAATTGCGTGCTATCAAAGTGAAGGGGACAAGAAATTAATCTTGAAGCAATCTCAGACAGACGGATCATTCGCAACCTCAAGCCCTAATTTTCGAACCTAACACACTTCGTAATAGTGATTGGGATAGCTCATACCAAGAACATAACACCGAAGTTTTTTTTACAACTTGGACCTCCAAGTGTATAGGTTTATGGAGGAGAATTATGGAGGCACGAGGGTATACCTTGCGGTATTGTGGTCCCGTAAAGAGGCAGTAAAAATGTGGGAAGCAGTGCCCAAGAATGATTGCGGTAAACTTCTCAGGCTTAGACCTAAGCATATTTGTGCCAAGTAAAAATGTCTCGAATTCTGTTTGCAAAAAAGCCTACAACTTGGTCTAAATTATGCTACCCAGCTCAACGTAGGAACACTTTGTGATTATTTTTAAGTCAAAGTCATAAGAGTATCCTCAAAGATAGGTCTCACCATAGACTTTCATACCCAGACAATAGTGGACTTGTACATAAGACCCATGACACATTTGGAAAGGCTCGTAATCTTGAATTAGTGACATGTGATAGACCTATGAAACTATTTACACCTTAATCCGTGGATATATTCTATAATTTGGTCAAGTGGCTTTTGGTTGAAATATTGGAAGTCTAGTTTGCATTTTTGACCTGTGAATACCGTGGAGAATCCTCGAAGACTTGTTCAAAGCAAGATTGGAGTAGTGAACTAGCATAATGTATTAACAATGATACTCCTTGAAGCCTTTGCTGCAGACCTGAAGTGAAACAATATTGGAGATTGGATTTGTTTTATTTAGACAAGTAATTATTGATCTATTAAAAACCTTGCTGATTACATGATCTAAAGCAAGATTAAGCAACTTTGATGAAGATTGTAGAAGGCAAAATTGTGAAGCACTTGAAGACATGCTTGCGCATCTTGGAAAGTTATTGAAGACCTATTGAAGCATTTTCGATGACCTATCAAGAGACCTTGTAGTAGCAAGATATTGGACTTAATTGTTGACCATATGATGCACGATTGAAAGCTATCATGAAGTAAAACAATGGAGAAATTTGTTTGGGTGATATGAAGAGCCGTGGAGACACTTTCATGAGAATAAAACAATTTTCATTGATGGGCTAAGTGTATTGGAGATAAATTGAGGGCAGTGTTAGTGAAGACATCAGGGCTCATTGTAGAAGATATTAGGAGTCATGGAAGAATCCATCGAACTTATATTGATGAATTGAAGCCGAGGGTTAGATCCCTTGTGAGTACAGAGTCCATAAAAAGACGACGTTGGAGCTCGTACCGTATATAGGGTTGGAGCCCTAGAGGTTGGAGCCTCAAAGTGACAAGGTTAGTGCCTTGGGGAGTAGCTGGATCCCTATAGGTTAGAGCCTCATGAAGTTCAAGCTCTTAAGCTTGAAAAGTACAAAGCTGGTGCCTAGTAGGATTAAATATTGGTGTCTTCATCTAGGGTTGAGCCCTACACAACATTGTATCCCATTTATTGTAAAGAATAGATTAATAAAATGTATTTATTTTTTATTTTTCATTTTATGTTCTAATTTTAAGTTACTAATCTGAATGTAACGTTAGTTTTGTTGTGCTAATTTCATCTTTAGAATTATAAACAATTGTTGATCATTTTCTTCAAGTGCATAGGTTTCCTTGTGGTGTTTGTGGGAGTGTTAAACATGTAACTATACTAAGTTCTATGTTAAATTCATGAGAATTTTAACATTGAAACAAATTACTAAACAAAAACAATAAAATGTACAATAAACCATCAAATTATCCATTAACACATTGTTTTGAGGAAGGAGTTCACCCTCCAGGCTACATCTCCTTGGTCCATCTCTTTCCATGGCTTGGGCCGTCGTATTAGCTAAAATGGAAAAAGTGATGTTTACAATACTCTCCATCACAAGCCCCGAAAACTACTCCAACATGCTAAAAATTTCCAAATATGCTAGGATAGACTCTTTCCGAGCCAAAAATGTTGAATTTTGAAAAAAGTTATGGTTCATTCAATTTCGTCTAGGAAACCCCCTCCAAAACCTGGAGAGAACTCCAAATAACTCCGATGAATTTGGAGTTTGTTAGGTCCTCATATTACTAGTATATTCCTTTATTTTTGTTAGTGTAAACCTTTTTTTTTTTTAAAAATTTTGTGAATCCAAATATTGTTATTATTGTGCTCCTTACATTATGATTTTTAAGTTTGCTTAGATTATATTGTGACCTTATGGCTCCTATATATAGAAGGAGGTGTTTTCATTTGTATCATCCAAGAATTGTCTATTATGTAATGCATGGAGGTTTCCCTGAAGTTTCTTGATTTATAAGGCGTTGATCTCTCTTTTCTTCATTTTTGTTTTTGTTTCATAACATTTGCACGTAACTTTGTATTCTAGGATTTGGTCGCTCCAAACAAGTCATCATGGGAATTTGCCATAACTTATTTTATATGAAGATTCATAAGCTGAAATTTTTAGCACGCGAAGCCAAAATATCGAGGAATGCCATGTAGAAATTTAAGATCTTGTCTACAATATTTGCGGCAGGATATGATCCGTGCTGCAAGGTTTTTTTAGGTTCCCGAATTTCATCTAAAATGTGCCATCATGGAATTTTTGTAATAATTTTTTTTTCACAAAGGTTCGGGGTCAAATTTTTATCACGCGAAGATGAAATCTTGAGGAACGTCAAAAATTTTAGATATTGGTTGCAATATTGTCGAGGATATGATCTCAGCAGGAAGTTAGGGATTTTTTCGTGCTCCCCGACTTCATCTCAAAGAGGTGACCGTGAAAATCCTATAACTCTCTCTCCGAGCATCGGATTGGAATTCGTAAAAAGTGGTCGCAATTACATAGACTGTAGTTTCTTTTCTATCAATTGAAGAGCTGAAGTAAGAAACAATGACATGTGGCACACCGTACAAGTTCACTCTATTGAACCAAACTCCATAATTAGGTCATTGTGGGAGATTGGGCATAAATTTTCCTTGAAGAATCCAAATCAAAGTCGTAATTCGTGGCATTCGAAAGAAGATTTAGAGGGCTTCTATAGGGCCTAATTTCAGATATTGAAGATCGTACTTATAGAGGTAATTCAATTTCAATATCAAACTCCTCAAAGTCAAGAAAAAGGTGTGTATTTTGTTTTTTCAAATTGCATAAGTCTTGTGTGAAAAATTAGTTTGAATCTGATTCCAAGGGCATATTGTAACAGATACGTATCGGCCCTAAAATCCCCCCAAAAATAATTCAACACTCCATTAAGCCTTCATAAGGCTCTACTATGACTCATGAAGACGAAGTGCACCATGACATATCAAAATTACAAGAGCAAGTGCACAAAAATTTCGCTTCTTGCAAAGAGCAACAAAAAAGCTCAATGGAAGTTTTCAAGAAAGAGGTGGAAGCTAAGATGAATGGTTTGAAGAAAGGAATGGAAGATAATATGGATGGCATGGAAGTCGGCATTGAAGCTAATATGGATGACATGGAAGAAAGCAAAGATAAATATGTAAAACATGAATAATGATCTAAAAGTGTACATGGAAGGGTTGAAAAAGTTGGATACAAGAAATGTTTCCTAATGGCGAAAAGATAATGAGAAAAACTATGATGAGAACCAAATAAATGTTAATCATGATTTCATAAACTCTAATGTTGTATTGAAGAACCACCATATTCCAAAGATGGACATGAGGAAGTTTGATGGCAAGGATCCCGTAACATGGATACTACATATGGAGCAATACTTTGATCTAAATAATGTGAAATGACACAAAGTTACTGCGCATTGCAACTTTACATTTAGAACAAAATACATTTGTATGGTATATCGATGGTTTTTCTCGTAAAAAAATTTCCACTTGGTCAATTTTTACAGAGGAAATGATAGCACATTATGAGGATACAAAGAGAAACACCTTCTTTAGCCAATTGATAACCTCAAACAAAAGGGTTCAATGGTGGAGCACATTAGAGGACTTCCGAAAACAATATAAGGGTAACTAATATTCCAGAGGAACATGATTTATGTTCCCATAGGGATTTTAAAGGATAACATCCAACATGAATTTTGTATTTGGGAACTTCATTAATTGGAGAAGGCATTCAGTTTGGAAAGAAAAATTGAATGTAAAATTCGTGTGACAAGGAAGCCTACCACTCACATCTATAAGATGGAAGTGTTAAGTACCCAGATTTCACACAACCCACAAGGTTGACACCACAACAATTGGAAGAAAAAAAGAGAAAATGGCTTTGCCACAGTTGTGATAGCAAATACACCAGTCATATGGTGGCCAGAAGAAATTATTTTATATAGATTGTGAAGAGGAGGAAGAAAATGAACAAGAAACTTCAAAATAAGAGGATATACACCAAAGTAGTAAACACTAGAAGAATAAGAAATGAGTCTGACCATATCATGTAATGCATTGTATTGTGAATTCTACCACTCCTCAAACTCTCAATATAGAAGTATGAGAAATATCAATAAGAAAAAGGTAATAGTGTTGATTGATTTGGGTAGTACCCATAATTTTATTCATTGTAAGGTAGCAAAGGAATTGAATTGTTTCCATACCTTAACCGTAATGTTTGCTAGTGCTGCAAATGGAGGAACTATAAATTGTTCGGAAAATGCCATAATATCAAGCTTAACCACGGGGGAATATGTACTGAATAGTCCAATGCTTTCAATTGCAATGGGAGGTTGTGATTTTGTACTAGGGGTACAATGGTTACAATCTTTGGGGATGATAGATTTTAATTTCAAGAAATTTTCTTGAATTTTTTTTAGAAGGAAAGGAAGTCAATTACGAGGTATTGCAGAAGCTGAAAGATAATAAGCTCTTATTTCATGACAAATCTTCTCAAGAAAATAACAACGAGGTGTAATTGCACAATTATGCTCACTAGAAGTTCCAACATCAAATTCATCTATTTCTCCGTATCTCCAAAAAAAATCTCGGGACAATCATTCCAAGGTGTTTGAAACTCCCAAAGGAATCCCACCTATTCGTGACCACATCATGCTATTCATTTGATTCCAGGAAGTGTTCCTCCAAACATCAAGCCTTACATATATATCCTTATTTCCAAAAGAGTGAAATTGAACATATGATTGTGGAAATGTTCTGAGATTGTGTATCCAACCTAGTCAAAGTTCTTTCTCTGCTCCAGTAGTATTGGTGCACAAGAAGGATGGATCATAGAGCATGTGTCTGGATTATAGAGCCTTGAAGTGTTTCACTTAATAAAGATACATTTCCCATTCCTTTGATTGATGAATTTTATTAGTTGAATTACATGGTTATCTTTATTTTACCAAGTTGATCAAGTAGGGATATCATTAAGTTAGAATGAAGATCAAGATATTTCGAAAACAACATTTAATCATGAGGGTCATTATGAATTTTTGTCATGCCTTTTGGCCTTACCAATGCACCTTCTACATTTAAAGGGTTGATGAATTCCATTTTCAAACCCTTCCTTAGAAAATTTTTGCTAGTATTTTTGATATACTAATCTACAACAAGTCTTGGAAGGATCATGTTCAACATGCTGGACAAGGTGCTCAGCAACTATTGGCGGAGAAACAATTATATGCAAAAACATCCAAATGTTTCTTTGGAGTACAAGAGGTGGAATATATATAGGTCATATTGAAGTTTTACCAGGTGTTAAGGTAGACCCTAACAAAATTAAAGCTATTACATTTGAAAGTCCCCACAACTACAAAGTAGTTATAGATTTCTCAAGTTAACAGTATTATCAAAATTTTGTTAATTATGTAGGTAGCATCTCTTCTAAAAATTATTGAAGAAAGGATACTATGGACTCCTAAGAAACTAAGTGGTCAGAACACCATAAAGAGGCAATGTGTCTAACACCAAATTTTAGTTACACCGTACTACAAAAAACTTTACAACAAATCGTGATGCCTCGTGAAATGGAATTGCGATGTTTTAATGCAAGAAGGAAGACCCATTTTCTTTGAAAGTTCCCAATCAAACGTAGTATTTACAGAAGCTATTTATGAGAAGGAAATGTTGGCAATACTAGATGCAACAAAGAAATGGTGACTCCATCATGGAAGACACTTCAAGGTAAAAATTGATCATGATAGTTTTAAACACTTTTGGAGCAAAGACTATATTTAGAAGAGAAAAAAAAAATGGGTCACAAAGATGTTTAATATGACCTCCGAAATCCGTACTACAAAGGGAAGCTAAAATATTGCAGCATGCACCTCAAGAAAGGTTAATAAAGAGGGAAGCATTGCTTTGCGCCATTTCTATTATCCAACCAGATTGGGTAATCAAAGCGAAGAAGGGATGAAGAAGTGGACACTCATTCAAAATTTACAACAAGATCCTAGTACATCTAATACATTTAGTTAAAAAATGATTCCTTATGGTACAATATCGCTTATATATTTTTAAGAATTCCCAACTAAAACAAAAGATTATTTTGGAATTGCGTACTTTCCTTAGGAGGACACTGAGGATTTTTAAAAACTCTGCCACAGAAGAAAGATTTTTTTTTTGGGATGCCTCAATTCCGATATTCAAAAGTTTGTGACAATGTTTGTCCGCTTTAAAATAAAGTCGTCACAATTAAGACCCCAAGTCTTCTAAGCAACCTTAATCAATTCCTGTTTAACCTTTGGAGAGATTTCAATGGATTTTATCACAAGTTTACCTAAGTCTCAAGGAAAGAGTGTCATCATGGTGGTAGTTGATAGACTTACCAAGCATGCACAATTTTGTGCATTATCTCATCCATTTAAAGAAATTAGAAGGTTACCGCATTTATCAAAACAATTCAAAAGCAAAGGAAAACTAAAAGATTATTGTAAGCATACAGATCCCATTTTTACACTGAATTTTTTTGGATGGAATTATTTTCTTGTTTGGGTACTCAACTAGATCATAGCTCATCTTATAATCTCAACCCCATGGTCAAACTAAGATAGTGAATAAATGTTTGGAAGGATATCTTCGTTTCTTTGCATTTGATAAGAAAACACAATGGGTCAAGTGGTTATCTCTCACCGAATGGTGGCATAACACTTCCCTTCCATAATACCGCAACAAAAATGACCCTATCTATGACACCTTATGGATATCATCCATCGTCCATCACATCATCTTAAGAGAAAATTATAAGGTTCAAGCAAAGAAGATCACATCAAGCATCAACAAGAAGTTCTCCAACTCTTAAAGGATAACCTAAATTTGGCACAAAATCGAATGAAACAACAAGCAAATCAACATCGCAATGAGAGCAGTTTTGATGTAGTGGGAGACCTGGTATTTTTACGACTACAACCATACAAACAAATGTCCTCAAGCAAGCTAAGAAGGATAATGAATTAATGCCAAAGGAAATATGCTCCTTACAAGGTGCTGCAAAAGATTGGTACTATGGCATACAAACTGAGCTTCCTCGCTTTCTTCTGCGAGTGCATCAATTTTCCATGTTTCATGTCATAAAGGTTATAGGTGACAAACTTCAAAATTAAAAAAATATTTCCAGAAATTGATGAGGAAGGAAAATCATAATGGAACCCGAAGTAGTTACAGCAAGAACTCGACAACTACGAAATCAATTACCTCGCAGTATCTCATTAAGTGAAGAACTTACCCCAGCGTTGGAAAAGATTCTGCTATGAGGATGAATTTTATAAAGAAGCATCCAGAGCTAGTCAAGCGTTGAGGACAACACTTTTTTGAAGTAGAGAGGCATGTTAGGTCCCTATATTACTAGTATAGTCCCTTATTGTTGTTAGTGCAATCCCCTTATTGTTATTATGTACCCTTGTAACCCTGCCTTAATATTGTTATTATGGTGCCCTTACATTATGATTGTTAGGTTGGCTAGGATTATATCATGACCCCATGGAATCCTATATAGAAGGAGGTTTTTTCATTTGTATCATCCAATTGTCTATTTGTGTAATGGGCTGGAGGTTTCCCCTCAAAGTGGCCGATTTCTCTCAAGGCGTTGATCTCTCTTTTCTCTATTCGAAGCCGGTTTCATAACAAAATAGTTTCGCCGAAAATGACGACTCACCAAACCGGCCGCCAAGATAAGCTTCCGGGTTAATTATCGGATAAGTGCAAATAACGGTAATTAATGAAGGTTAGATGCTAATGGCGAATTTTAATTGAGTGTTGCCCAATGGTCGTAGCGTTAGGTTATATGAGTCGGTTGGCCCTTCGGGGTCGGGACCTCGACTTACCCCCACCATGGTAACACATTCAATGAAATATAATGAAACTACATAGTTTGATGAGTGGCATGGTGTGGATTTAATGGTAAGATGTTGTGTTTGTATGGGGGAGGTCATGAAGTTGACCTCGAACTCCAATTGCTCGCCATATAATTTTTCCACTAATAAATATGATTCGACCTTGAACATAGTTTAATTCCACATTTGGGAAGGGCAGGTCTTTGTCAATTACATGTCCTCTTCCTATTGACCATTCCAATAGACAATAAAAATGTAAACAAATCACTTAACTCATCAACCATTGCCGTTGAATGGTCAAGAAAGCCATTGGAAAACTAATGAATATTCCAAGAATATTATTTTCATCGACTTCAGCTACCTAGTCATCATTTTTGTTAGTTTTGTACAAATTTTAACTTTTTTAGAAATGAAAAAACAAATTAACTTTCACACATTTGTTGGTTTTTGATGAAAATAAGTGCAATTCTAATTCCCGGTGACGATCACTTCGTGTTTGTTTGAATTCTAAATACCCGAGAATTTCCATTTTTTAGCTTTAACACCGAGCACCGACTCATTCCTCCCCACTTGAAGCCTTTTGACCCCTAAAAGATACTATCAATTGCTTAGTAGGTGAGGGTAAAATTTCTCACCTTCTTAATCTCCATCCAAGGATTTTTTCCTTCAGTCCCACTCAAGGTATTTGACATTCCCTCTCCTTGAAGTTCGTTCTTTGTCAAGTAATAGATTCTGTTTAATTTCATCAAGATATTATGCATCAGTAATCATCTATTGATGGTAATTAAACATGTTTCCTTTGATCATACTGAATTAACAAATAATCTCACCCAACATTAACAATATATATATTTTGTTATATGAGAATCTAGTTGAACAAAGAGTTGTTACCAATTTTTTATGGACTAAAGTACTGTACAAAGATGAATAAGATTTTTATCTTCCCATTGAAGTCTCTTTTGTTTCATAACTAAGATTCATCACAAAATTATAATTTCTATGACTAAAACAATGTTTTTCATGTTTCACTTGTGTTTGAATTTGACTCTTTTATGATGTTCTGTACCGTGATGGTCAATCAATTTGATCAATGAAATTTTTTTTTTTTTCATGTTTGTACAATTAATGTGAGAACATTCTTCCAAGATGGAATTCAATACATCTGGAAAGTATCCAAGACATGCCTTAAATAATATGTGTTTGTGAATAATGTTTAGTTTTGTTGTATGGTTGTTAACTGTAATGCAACTAGTTCATCCTGAAACTCATGGATGTTTTGTCAGAACATCCTCTTCAAGAAGAATAATGATTTGTCCTCATACCACCTTGGTTTATTCAGTATTTATTTTCCAGACAGTGGTTACTCTTTATTCAACTTAGTGTCCATCATGTCCCACAACTTGACTGCACTCAACAAGTCGAATCTCCATCATTTATGCAATAAAAGTAGGAAGACCAAAAGGAACCTAAACATTTTGAAAGAAAAGATGACCCGTTTTTTTCAGCCATAGTTTTTTTGACATGGCATCAATATACACATCTGGTTGAACCTATCTACAACTACATACAAGTAATCATGAAATTTCTCGATAATGAAATACCCTCCTACAAAACCATCGAGATACTCTCCCATGGACGTGAAGGTACTTAAGTGGAGTGTACAATCCCCAGTTTCTTATTGCTAGGCTTGCTTATTGCACACAAATAACATCCTCTAATGAAACAAGATACATTATCAAACATGTGTGGCCAATAAAAATACCTTTGGAGATTCGCTAATGTCTTGCCTACACCGAAATGTCCAAGAATCAATGAAGTGTGCGCCTCCTCATGATATTGTTTCTTTCACCTCCGTGGAATACATAACTTGTCCAAGTGATACAATAAACTATTATGTACATGGTAATCTAAATCTTCATTTTGGGTTTCCTTTGGACTGCCAAGCTTGCATACACATCTTGAAAGTCATTATCATATGCATATTTCTAAGTGTAACTTTCATACAATTTTTTTTTCTCGAGTATAATAGATGAATTTACAATATGCCTAGAAATCATGTCAACTACCTTATTTTAGATTCCATTTTTATACCTAATAACCAAATGAAATTGTTATTGAAATCCCATCCATCCGAAGTGTCGTGATTGCCGCAACTTTGATCATGGACTGTAAGTACCGCAATGGTTGATGGTCGATATGGATAATGGTCTCTTTTCCCATAAAGTATGTTTCCATTTATTTACACTTTGTACCAATGCATATAACTCTTTTTCATAAGTGGGATAGTTAGTCACATAAACCATTAAAAATTTTAATGAAATGAAATGGGCTTACCATGCCGCATGAGAATCGCTCCCATGGCGTAGTCACTAACATCTGTTTGAATCTCAAATGGTTGTCTAAGATATGGAAGAGACAATACCGGTGACCAACTAATATTTTTTTCAAAGCATCAAATGCTTTTTGCTGCATATCTCTCAATGGAAGACTTTCTTCACACTAGTCACCTAATGTAATGGAGTAGCAATGGAAGAAAAATTAGCAATAAATTTCTCCAATATTGTGTTGCCCCTAGAAAGCTTCTTACTTTCGTAACTATATTGTACTTGGGCCATCCAAAATGACATCAACCTTAGAGGGCTCATATTAAAGTCACCTCCTCCAATGTGTCCCAAATACACTAAATAAGTTCACAAATTCACACTTCGACATCTTCAAAAACAACTATTATTTTCAAGACATCAAGTACTTTGTTCACATGCATGTATATAACCATCTCTTTATTTGTTGAATATAAAAATATCATCTAATTAAACAATGAAAAAATCATCTAGAATGGTCTCAATAAATCATTCATAACTCTCATGAAAGTACTCTGAGCATTGGTAAGACCGAAAGGCACAAGCCACTCAAACAATCCTTATTTAGTTTTAAATGGGTTTTCCAAAATGTCCTTTCCACTATTCAACTTGATGATAACCACTTTGTAAGTCTAACTTAGTGAAATACTTTTCATACCTAAATTGATCAAGAAAATTTTCAAATCTTGGGAGTGGATAACGATTCTTTACCGTGTTTTATTCAAAGGCATGGAAACCATAGACATGCACCAAGTCCCGTCCTTCTTTAGCACCAAAACAATTGTTGAACCACATGGAGAGGTAGATGGGTGTATGATACCTTTGGTCAGAAATTATTGAATTTTCTTCTTGATTTCCATGCTCTCCATTATTCACATGCGATACATGCCAATGTTTGGAAGTGGAACATATTGATGCAACTATATCTAATGCCGAATTCTCTTGGGAGGTAACCCATTTGGCTCCCGGAACATCTCGCCATACGGCTTAACACATAAAACAAATAAGATTTTAATTTTTCATCACAACCTTCAAAAGATTCATATATATACATAATCCATATCATTCTTTTCGATCATGAGAATTACAAAATTTTTACTTGTACTTACTAGTCTCTTCGTTCATTTCCGCATTAACCAAGAAATGTTCAACTTTTTTGTGATGAGCTCTCAAAATATATTCCACCCCATATTTAAGTAGATGATATTGTTCTTATGTAGATAAACATCGCTTTCCTATCATAAAAATATGGGCTTCCCAAGATAATTCCTAAAATTTCTGCGGAACAACATCTAACTGAATCTATCAATAAAATTTGCGTAATGGAAACCCGAATACATTTCCTTGTAACCTATAACTTTGCATTCTTGACTATCCAACCCAAAGGATATGGCTTATGATGAGGTACAGCTAGTTTTTCAAGATTTTTTACCAAGTCTTCTCGAGAGATTAAGCTCACTTGTGACCCGTATTAAAATAATGTGTCAATCTTTGTATGGTTTGAGATCACTCCCTACATGGAACAACTCTATCCTTGTTTCTTCATTTGGAGTGTTGTTGTGAAAATTTGATGAACTAGTACTTTCTATGGATTCTTTTCCCTTTGTGACCATGGTTGGTAATCTTGGTCTCATCACTTAACCGCATCGAAGATCATGTTGTGTGGTAGCGGTCATCTTTTATTTCCTTATTGTTTAGTTTCTTATGCCTTAGTTTGAGATGTAGTTTCCAACGGACTTCTATCATGCCCTCTTTATGGTAATGTTTTCATGTGGTTTTCTCCCATTTATTAACACTTTCTATTCTTTCCCTTCCATTTTCCTCCTCTCTTTCTCCTTACCCTTGAATGGCTTCTTTTACTACCCTCTTCCTGAATGTTCTTTCCCCTTGCTTCAAGGTGCGTGGCTTGCACAAAAACCTCATATAAGTTGCTTGGATTGAACATAAGGATAATGTATTTTAAATAGGAATGTAAACCGTTGTATTTAACAGAGTGTCTTGGGAATTCAAGTTTACACCTAACAAAAAATCCCTTTTCCTAAACTCCTGGGTATAATCTTGAACTGTTTGACCCTTGAGTTGCCTAAAGTTTTTCCATTCATAATGAAGTTTTACATGTAAGATAAATGATAAAACTATCTCTTAATTGAAGAAATAAACTAAACCCAAGAAATGGATATCTTATCATGGAGTCACATTTCCTCTTGAGTCTTTGCTTCCCACCAGACTAGTGCTACTCCTTCTAGCCTCAATGAAGAAAACTGGATCTTTATGTCATGTTCTTGAAGGTTATGTATTCTGCAATAAACCTCCAATTGATGAATCCAATTGTACAACTTATCTACATTTACCTCACCATTGTACATGGGAAGTTCAAACTTAATGTCCAATTTGAGTAAGGGATTTTTTCCCTTTGGGGCTTTTGAGTGAGTATGGGTGGTTTGTGTTGTGGAAGTGGAAGATGATGCTGATGGTGATGATGAGGATGATAACTAAGATGGTGGAGATGGAGGAGGATTTCCTCCACTAACCTTTAAATCCTTCTCTTCATCCTTTTTGTCTTCTTAGGTTCCCTCTCCATGTGGAGACCTAGAATTCCCTCCAACCATCTTGGTGCTCCTCTCTTCATAGAGGACCCTAACTATGTCAATTAGGTCAAAGAAAGCCTTATTGAATGCTTCCTCTTTTGAAATACCTTCAATCTCTCTTGCACATGACATGATGGCTATGGATTCAAGCTGTTATAGTATTAAGCTGTACTCTCCTCAATTCCGCCTATAGATATAACTTGAGGTGCTTCAAGTGCAAATGCATGATCGAAAATCGTGATATTGTGGCCTTGTGGTTTCCTCTTTGGTCCTAACCTTAGGACTAGCAACCAAAAATTTCCTTCTCCTCTCTGCAACTTTTTAACCTTGTAAGCATCACAACTCGTTAAAATCATTAAAACCTCTCATTTACCAAAATTCAGAAAATCTCAAGCAAATAACCTTTGCTATGATACCACCTGATGTGAATTTGAATGTTAGTTTTTTTGTGCTAATTTTTATCTTCATAATTATAAATGATTTCTGATCATTTTCTTCATGTGCATAGTTTCCTTGTGGTTTTTGTGAATGTTAAACATGCACTGTGTCAAGTTTGTGAGTACAAATCATGAGAATTTTAAAATTAAAACAAAGTACTAAACAACAACAATAAAATTTACAACAAACCATCAAATGATCCCTTAACATATTGTTTTGATGAAGGAGTTCACCCCTCCTGGGCTACATCTCCTTGGTCTAGCTTCCATGGCTTGGGTCGCTTTATTAGCTCAAAATGGAAAAAAAAGTGTTTTTTACAATCATAGTATGAATCCTTCGTCGAAGTGGGCATTTAAAAGGACCACTTTAGCTACGCATAACTAATAGCCCTAACAACAATAGTGGCTGCCAAATATCTTCGTATCCGTGGTTAGTAATAAAAAATGCCGCAACAACCGTATCTATAAATGGAAAGACATTAAGCAAAGAAAGTAAAGGGTTCGCTCCATGCATCCAACAAGACAAGACAAGAACACAATTTTTTTGAAAGAAATTTTTATATTATTGCACCCGGGAGGAAACAAGAAGGTGTATCCACTTCTCTCCTCAATGGGATGGGTTCTTTGTAGTCCTCGCACTTCGTATCTAAGCTTCCTTCTCTAGTTGATGTAGAAAACCCACGTGAAAAAGTAGAGCTCAAAGGGAGCAAAATGGCAGAAAATGGTGACCAAGTGTATAGATCCGCAGTGATCTAGTAGGCAACAAAAGGTGAAGAATGATGGGGAAACTCCTATTTATAACAAAATATCAAATAATTCTAGATCTTGGTGCATGATTAAAATAATGTTAACCAAATCTAGATCCACCTTTTATGGAATATTTTATTATATTTGTTGGAGGGAAAGGGTCTCTTTTGACTGGGTCAAATCCCTTGATTAGTTAAAAATAATAACAAATGATTTATTTATCTTTAAGGAAGTGGTTGAAAGATAACTCAAATAAATAATGATTTATTTAATTATTTGTGGGTGATTTTGGTCATATTTAACAAGGAATATTATCTAAACAAGATTTAAATAATTATTCCTAGAAATTAATAAGATAAATAAAGGTTTATCTAATTAATTTCTTTGGTTTTGGTTAAACATGATCGGAATAATTAAATTATGGTTTAATTAATTATTCCATGAGGAAAATCAAACAAATATGTTTGTTTAATATTTCCTTTGGGGTTTCCTTGCTTAACATAAGGAAAGTGGTTTTACTTAGGTAAAACTGGTCTTACATGGTGTACTTGGGTCCATCTAATGGTAATAAGTTAGATGACCAAAAATGGTAACAGACTGCCCCCCAAACAAAGTAGGCATGAGCAAATCGTACTTAATCGCGCTGTAAGAACACAATCACTAGACAACAAAAGGGGTGTCGAGAGAAAGGTGAGGCAGAGAGTGTGTCAAGGACTAGACTCGAGGAGACGAGACTCGCAGTAACAAGTCTTTTTTTATGAGAGGGTACCATGCTGAAGGCGGCGGGGAGGCATACCTATGCCCGCCGAGAAAGTACAAAAGAATAGTCCGTAAACAAGGGACCGAACCATAGAGCACACCGGTGCCAATCGTGAGCCAGTAAAAATATAATGAGGAATCTCACATACATGCTATGCTTGGGATAAATAAACAGACTAGTACAATAATATCGGAGTTAAGCATGAGATAACACAACTCCAAAATGCCCCCTCGTAAATGGGGGAGGGCTCACAAAATCTGACCGATACATGCAAATCGAAGAGGTGCCGCAAGTACCAAGGCCAACATCATCGAAATCGACGCACGAAGGTCGCAAAGAAGAGGTTACCATCCGGCATGTGGGGGGCTACCCGCAGGCTGCCACCCCCTCATGAGGGTCGGAGACATCTCACACACACCGGAATCCTATCAAGAGCGGCGGCCGGATCACCGGACCGACAAGTATACGACCCCACTATGCCGAAAAGGAGTCGGAGAGACGATCAAGTCAAGGGGAAATGAGAGATCCCCTCGGCTTAATCCGAGGCACCGAACAAGAGTGGAAGCCGGAACCAAGGCACATCGCCCCCAGACCTATCTTCTCGAATGAATGTTGGAGGTGTCGACGAGGAGGTCTGCCATAGGTGAGGCAATGAGAGATCCTCAACTAAGGCACGATAGTACCGTAGAGCGACTATGGATCGACACTAATGACGATAGTGGAAATGGGAAGGACCTAGGTAGCGACGATCGTCTTTCCTTGTTAGAGAACAAAGAGCATGGATGACATGGCAACGACCGACACAAGATCATAAGGGGACAGGGGTCAAGAGACCGATGGTCACAATGTGCGACACAAGAGAGAGACCAAGCAACAGAAGGACGTGAGTGGCCAGTGAGGGTGCAAAGGACGTGGCATAGACTCCATGGATGCAATGATGACTCAATCTGATGCTCTAAACAAGGGCTACCTAATGGTGCTGCCACATAGTAAAGGCTCCGTTCTGGGGACCAAGGGAACATGAGTACATGATGGGAACTCATGACGAAAATCACCACGACCGAAGACGAGTAAGGGGGCAAGAGGTGCCCCGAGTACAAGTGTCGCAAGTGAGAAATTGATTTTGAGGAGTAGGTGGAGTGTCTTTCGTGGAAAAAGTGGGTCCGGGTGAAGTAGCAAATAAAAATGAAAAGACAGATGCTAGGCTATCTAAAAGAAAATAAAACATGCATTCCAGAAGGGAAATGCTAAGGGTAATATTTCTTAAGATAGAGTGCATTGCGAGGATTAGGAAGGGGGTGGCCTCGAAATCCTCTAAGAGGTATGCCCCTCTACCGAGGTCCTTACTAATGATGTAAGGACCTAGCCATAATGAGTCGAACTTCCCATGACCCAGACATCATGGGCCCGGTCATATACTAGAACAAGGTCGCTTCGTGAAAAGTGCGAGGCTGGACTTTTCGGTCATACCGAGCTTTGGTGCGCTTTTTGGCCGCCTCCATGGTTTGTAAGGCAAACACGACGGTCTTCGTGCGCCGAGCATGATAAGTCGTTTTTCTAGAGGTTGGGAAGTCGTGGAGAAGTTCAACGGCTAGATGTAGAGAAGGAATTTCACACTCGATCGGTAAGACCGTCTTCCTCTCCAAAAAATGAGGTGGAAAGGAGTAAACTCGGTGGCGGTTTTGGGGTCGAAGTTCGATAGGCCCACAAGGCGTGGAAGAGCATGAGATGCTAGCTGGTTTTGTGCTTATTCACCGTTCTCGTTGAAGCATAGTTTTGAGCATCTTGTTGACCGTTTTCAACTTGGCCATTACCTTGGGGGTAATAGGAGGAGGAATATTGGTGCTCAAAACCCAAAGAAGAGGAAAGCTCACGCCATATCTCATCTTCAAAATGTTTGCCATGGTCCGAGACCATTGTTTGGGGAACTCGAATCGAGATATAACATGATTAAAGCGCAGGCTGCGGTAGCCGTCGTGTTGTTGAACGCTGGCATGGCTCTGCCCCATTTGGCAAAACAGTCGACCGCCACGATGATATACCGTAAGCGCTCGGCCGGATGGTGGGGCGACACTCCATAAAGTCGGCGGCCTCATTTAAGGTAAGGGGACGGTTGAGACGAGTGGATGGAGGGAGTCAGGAGCTCACGCCTTAGGGCGAAATGGCCGGCACCAGATGTTGTTTAATCGCTCAATGCACCGCAAAGAGAGAAGCGTCAAAAATACCCGCTCGCGCATGACTTTTTGGGCGTAGCGAGACCGGAGAGGGATCCCGCAAGCGCCGCTGGCGGCGGTGGAATTGCGACGTGTTCCGCCCTTCGGGCCGTGTGTGAGGCGTCGACGAAGGACGGTGTCAACCCCACGACGATAGAGGTCGCCACCGACAAGGAGGTATCGGGGGGCTTGGTGTCGGATGCGTCGCGCGAGCCTCACGATCAAGGTGAAGGGCGAACTTTGGGTTCGCAAGTAAGAATGTCGCCATACCAGGGGTCGCTGCTAGCAATGGCAACAAGTGTTCATCAAGAAAGTCATCATTAATCGGTATCTCGGTGCTCCGGTAGGTGTTCCGTAAATGAGCTCAAGAAGGGCTAAGCCTTTCTTACTCTTTGTGACGAATTCGAGGTCGAATTCTTGGAGAATAACGACCCAACGGCGTATTTCCCGTTGAGGATACAACGACTCAATAGGAACGCCAAGGGGTTGGAATTAGTCACAACCTTGGTGGGAGCGCATGAGGATATAATGACGAAGTTTTTGACCGAGAACACTATAACGTAGCGCTAATTTTTCTTCGGAGGAGTAGGAAAACAGTGGGTCCTACAAGGTTCTTACCGACGTAATAGATCACATGCTCGATACCATTGTCATCTTCCCGGATGAGGACTCAGCTGCATCGAATAGGTGGAAGCGGAGATATACAGGATGAAGTCCCTATCAAAGTCGGGAGGGCGGATCAAGGGAGCGGATGTGAGAGCCTCGCTTGAGGGCATCGAAAGACTCGTGAGCATAGGAATCCCAAACAAAAGGGGATAGAAGAGCCGAGGAGTCTAAGGAACTCAAGTGCAAATGGTGGTACAAATGTGGACGAACCGTCGAAGAAAATTAGCTTTGCCTTGGAGACTTCGGAGTTGGTGGAGTGTACGTAAAGATGGGAAGTTCAAGAATGGCTTGAACTTTCAAAGGGTCAAGAGTGATACCATCCTTAGACACGATGAAGCCTAAGAGACGGGCCGCCACAGGAACGCAAAAGACATTTCAATCTGTTAAGTGCGCACATATTATACTTGCGATGATCGGGAGGAAAATGGTGCACGCATCGTGGAGGTGTCAGCGTTCGATGCTTAGAACGCGAGTGAGGTCGCTCCAACAAGGATACGTAGCCAAGCCATGGAAAAAAATAAGACATGGCCCGTTGAAAAGTGGCGCTGCTTTTGAGGCCGAAAGGCATGACTCCTAAGAAGGCAGTTCCCTACCGCGACTCAATGAATGCGGTTTCGAGTTGACTCACAGACTCGATAGCAATTTGGTTGTATCCGGGAGAAACCATCCATAAAGGATAGAACCATGCCCCGCACACTCGTCAATGATTTGGTCAATGAACGGTGTGGGGAAGGCCCTGGGATGCTTGGCTCCGGTCGCGAAAGTCCGTGCGTACACGGATGGTGCCTTGTTTCTTAAGAATCCGGAACTCGGGTTGGATACCCAAGTGGTGTATTCACGGGGGTAAATGAAAACTACCGCTTAAGCTTGTCGATTTCGGCTTTGATAGCGTCACGTCCGGAAGGATGGATGGCCCCAACTTTTTGACGGACCGGGTTTGGCGGTCTCGCCACGTGCCGATGTGGTGTTCGACAATGGCGGGATCAAGTCCCACATTTCGAATAGGACCGGCGAAAAATATCGCGAAATTCTTTGAAAAGCTTGCGTAAGCTTCGATTTCTTCCGGGGTGCATTGAGCACCCAAGGTGACATATTCTTGGACGTCCGGGTGACCGAAATGTCAATTTTGATGGTAGGAGAGATGTTGGCCATGTTTCCTTCTTCGAAAGCGTTAAAGTAGTGGATGGGGCTTCTGTCCAATCGGCGCATGGGGAATGAAGTTCTCTTTGGTTTCCACAACCGAATTGGTCATGGGATCGGGCCGTGGGAGGGAAGTATGCGCGATGGTGCATATCATCCTGTGGAAAGTCCGGGCTGGTCATGGCTTCCATAATGTCCCCCTCATCGGATCGGGAAGATGGGAAGATTGGAGGAAGATGGGTCACCCGAGGAAGTAGTGATGTGTGATGGGCTTGGTCCGCAGAAGGGCTCAAAGGTGTGATATCACCGCATCCAAGGCTCTGGCCGAGGAGCCGAGAGGATCGGCGGTGTTGAAGGTGTTGTGTGAACTATCTCGCAAGGATGATGACAAAAATAAAAATGGTGGTTGACGTCTCCGTTGGCTTGATAGCGGAGGAGAATGTGAGTGGGGAGTATGAAGGTCCTTCGATTCTGCCTGAAGTGGCCCCAACGTCGTACATGTCCAAGGAGGAACGATACCTGGCCAAGGCGGGGGCAAGAGGTGGGTGTAGTGGCCGGTGGGAAAATCGGCGTATTGTGCCATTGTGGTGATTGGTGCGCAAGTTTTTGAGTTTCCGGACAGAGTCCTGGATGTTGACGCAGACTCTCGGAATGTCGTGAGCTCTGGAACGTCTGCTGACCAGAGCTTGATGGTGTGGCAACTCGTACTACGTCGTATGGGTGGCGTGACCGACGATATCGCACAAAGCGCATTGGATAGCGCGTTCTGGTGGTCGGGAGGGGTAGGGGTTGTCGCGGTGGCGTCCGGTCTCGGGTGGGTTGCCCCCTACGATATTTGCCTTTCTTCCTGGGGGTCGACACCCGCGGTGAGCAGGGTCCCCGTGGAGGCAAAGCCGGGAGGCCCGGAGGAAGCGAGGGGGACCCCGCTGAACCCCACACAAAGGTAAGGTTTGGGGTGACCGGGGGAGAAGCAGCGTGCCAGGAGGGTCAATGTACCGCACAGTATACCAAGGGTCGTGTTAGGGAGAGAGAAGGTGGCCATGACGGGGAGCGTAAATACCTCCGGAGGGGGAGCCAGGAAAGGATCTGCCCAACCGTGTAATGACTGTGGGGATGGCTCCGAGATGGCTGGCGTCTGGGGGAACCGATCTTGGAGGGTAAAGGGGATCGTGATGGCCAGCTCGTAGGGGAGGGCCGTAAGGAGGAGGTCCTACCGTCGAGATGAATGGCTAGGAGCGGGCTGCGAGGGTCGGGGGAGTGTTGCCGACGAGCCGAGGGCAGTCATGACGGTAACTCCGGGAAGATTGCATCATGCAAACATTCGATAAGCTGGGATCGTTGATAGGGGGAGGGGGGAGGTGAGGCAAAGTCTCCAAAAGGGAGGAATCTTTAAACGCCAGGGAGACACCAGTCAAGGAATCGACGGTTTGCTTGTTGCGTAAGAGATAATGCTCGTAGGTGTCTTGGACGTGGCTCACAGTCAACTGGTCAGGTGACTATTCTTCTGGGTCATAGGAAAGAATCATGGAAGACCGTGGATGGGACAAACAGTATAGTATAGGTGTAGTCACTTCAACAGAATGTTGTAGTCTAGCGTGTCTATGACTTCGACGTCAACGCAAACAGCCTTACCGGCGAGGGTGATAGGACAATTACGAAACAAAGCCAATGGGCCGGGAGGCATGGGACCATCCCACGATCGAAGGGTGACCGGGAAGGGGCCAGCTCAAAGAGATCCGAGTTGCTTCCAAACCGCGTACATCACGCATGTGGATGCCCTCATCAATGTTACACCGATTAATGCTGGCGTTCGGATTTTGACCGGGATTTGGAAGGCAAATTCGATGGAGGGAGAGGAGGATGGTCCGATTGAGTAAGGCCAAAACAACTGCTTGGTCATTAGCAGACCAGCGCACCACGCGTATAGTGGAGAGCTTCTTTTGGGAAGGACATGACCCAAGGAGTTCGTTGTGAAATGGCGGGCAGGGGATTGCGCCAAATCATCTACTATGCCGCATTTACTGCGCCGTGACCGGAGTGGGAAGATTTCGACGTAGTGGGCCCTTAGGTATCTTGCGGGGACCTCAACTTTTGGTTGAGGGACAGGTAAGGGGGCCACCGAGGACGAAAGAGGCTCGGGAGAACCCGAAGAAGGAGGTCGGGAGCGCACCGAGCAGAGGCTTGGAGACTGCGAGACCGAGTTTGGAAGGTGAAGATCGACGAGGGGGTAGGACTCGAGCATCATAAGGATCTCGGGGACCGCAGGAACCACAAAATGGAAGGGGGCGGCTACTTGGTCGTCGTGGCTGGGTTGGGCAGCTACCAATCCTTGTTGAGGAAAGGATCAACAAACACACCGGCCGGGTAGTGGGGCTGTTATTTAGGAGAGCAAGGAGGGGAAGCGTGGTTGTCCGCGCAATGTGGCTTGAGACTCCCACATCTGTCGCATCTGGGGTAAGAGAGGACAATCGTGAGTGTAGTGACCGTAAACACCGCAACACGAACAGGGCTTGTTTGTGCGAAGCGACCTGTCCGGCCTGGGCGGAATGCCCTGAGGCTGGTTGCTAGTGTTAGGGTCCACACCAGAATTGTGTCCTCGGTTACCGGGGGCAGATGGGTTCTGGTTGCCTCTCCACCTTCTTTGAGAAGAAGGGGGATTAATCGCACCCTGCTGTGCAAATACTTGCCCTGGAGGGGGTTGTAAGTGCTGTTGCGGGTTGTGAGGAGGCAAGGGAGGCGAAAGCGCATATGCTGGAGGAGCTGGCGCACCAGGCTGTGGATAAAAGTAAGGGTTGGGTTGGGCGACATTGAGGTAAGCAGGAGGTTGGGCAAAAGGAGGAGGCATGCCGTATCCTGGATACATGTTGCCGGGAGGGGGAGGAGTGCTAGAGGTGCTGGCCCCTCCTTGAGGGAGGCCATGGCTCGTAGGAGGGTGAGCAGATGGGTGGGAAAGAGATCCAACAATACCGTCGGCGAAATGAGATGCCCCCGGGGCGTTAGCGCCACCGGGCCTGGGGATGTCAGGAAGAACGGTATAAACATAACCAGATTGAGCGTAGATCAAGTCATATTTTAAAGCTATTTGGAGGGCGGCTTCTTCAGATTGAGGAAAGTGAGAGGCGACATCTTTGCCGATGGGAGACGGGAGGGTGCGAAGGAACCATTCCATGTAAACCCGATCTTCAAAGGGAGGGGCTCGACATAAGCTCCGTCTTCGTCGCCATTCCTGAACATGGGCAGAAAGGCGTGTGGAAGAGGATTTCTTAAATGAAGTCAAGAGCTCCGTACCAGTGTCGTATCGGAGAGGGAGCTGGAAGTACGACAAGAAGGCTTGGGCAAGAGTCTCGAACGTGGTATGGGAGGAAGTGGTCTGTTCGACATACCATTTAGAAGCTTCGCCGGTAAGCGTGCGTTGGAACAAACGAAGACGGATGGAGTCATCGGTAATGGAATTGGAGGAACACCACATGTGGAAAGACCGGACGTGATTGGTTGGATCTTCTCCATTAAGGCCTTCGAACTTAGGGATATCGGAGGGAAGCTTGGTGGGCATAGCGGGCCAGGTAGCATTGTGGTGAATAGGGTCATTAATCAACTGATGGAAATCGGGGAGGCTGAGGCCTGGAATGTACGGCAGCACAGGGGTGGCCGGGGTAGTGGTTGTGGCGGTTCCGCTAGAAGTGGGGCCGGCATTGGGGCCGGGAGAACCGCTAGCGTTAGGCCCTGGACCAGACATAGTGAAGGTAACAGGGGGAGAACCAGAAGGAGAAGGAGGACACGATGAATCAGGAGAGGAGTCGGAGTGCGGACTCGAAGGTGGACTGGCTCGACGACGGCGGTGCGGAGCAGGTCGATCAACCGGAAACTGAGGGTGAAGGCCAAGAAGTCTCCGGGAAAGGCGCCTTGGGGGCGCAATGATGACAGGAAGAAGGAAACCGACAAGGGCAAAAGGGGACAGAATCAAGAAAGGTCAAGGGCAGATAAGGTGCAGTGACAATTGATTTTAGAGTCTTTGCCAGGCGGTGTTAACCAGGCGCTTCTTCACTTAGGGTCAGTGTGTGGCGTGCGTTAATTTTAATTTTTAAACCCTTTCCGTTGTTGAGAGCAAGAAAAAAGTGTGCTGCGTAGCCGAAAATAAACCTACAGAGAACAGAATAAAACACTGAAATAACAGAAAAATAACAGCTACGTATGCATCTATTTAACCCAAGAAGGTGGGTCTCTCACAACTATGCTGAAAAGAAAGGGAAAAACTATGTAAAACACACATAAAGGGAGCTCAACAGATCTAGGGTCAAAAGGGACAAAGATATGGAGGATAAAGCTGCAGGCAAGAGGTGCAGATCACAGCCAAGAGACAGAGGCAAGGTGGCTGGAAAAAGGAGGGAAATCAGCAAATAACCGGAGGGGGGAGGCGGAGGCCTTCAAAGGAGGTCCAAACAAAACGACAAGAGGTGATTTGAAAGGAAAAAGGGTTGATTTCGATGGATCTGAAAGTGAGGTAACAGATCTGGAAAAAGAGGGGGCTGAAGCTCTGAAACCGACGGCTGAAACAGCTGAAACTCTTCCACAAAAAGTGGAGGGTACTAAAGCCCTAAGGGGCTGGGTTCCCACTTAGATGAGTAAAAAACAGATCAGATCTTGGTCAAGGCGGGCTGAGACAGAGGCTGGAAAACCCTGGCAGAGGCTGCAGCAGAACCCGTAAAAATTGCGTAAAAAATGTCAAGAAAAAAAGGTGTCGCAGCTGACGAATTCGATCCGAGTTCAAAGTCGCGTAAAAACAGGTCAGTGCGGCACTGAGGTCCAGGCCGCAGGTTTAGGCCCAAAGTGCGACCGTTCCTATTGTCTCGCGCATTTTTCAAAAAGTTGCTGCCTCGCTATGGGCCGGGTGTCGCTTACCTCGCGCAATAGGGCCGTAAAAACACACTTTAAGTTATAAATTTTAAGTTTTTAGGGTTTTATGTGAGAAAAATGACATAAAAAGAGGAAAACTAAGAAGCTGAAAAGAAGCCCTAGGGCCTGAAGTAGCTGGATATGCAGGAATATGAAAAACGACAGCGGTCGTAATTTAAAACCCGTGTGGAGTCGCCATTTGTTAGTATAAATTCTTCGTCGAAGTGTACGAAAAAGAACCACTTTAGCTACGCATAACTAATAGCCCTAACAACAATAATGGCTGCAAAACATCTTCAGATCTGCAATTAGTAGTTAAAGTGCTGTAACAAACAGATCTATAAATGGAAAGACATTAAGCAGTAAAGTAAAGAGTTTGCTCCATGCATCCAACAGACAAGACAAGAACACGATTTTTGAATGAATTTTTATATTACAGGGCACCCGGGAGGAAACAAGAAGGTGTATCCAGATCTCCTCAATGGGATGGGTTCTTTGTAGTCCTCAGCACTTCAGATCTAAGCTTTCTCTCTCTTGTAGATGTAGAAAACCCAATGCAGAAAGTAGAGCTCAATGGGAGCAAATGGTAGAAAAATGAGACCAATTGTATATATCCAGAGTGATCTAATAGGCAACAAAAGGTGAAGAATGATGGGGAAAACCCTCCTATTTATAACAAAATATTGGGTCATTCTAGATCTTGGTGCATGATTAAAATAATGTTAATCAAATCTAGATCCACCTCTATGGAATATTTTATTATTATTTGTTGGAGGAAAAGGGTGTTTGACTTGGGTCAAATCCCTTGATTAGTGAAGAATAAATAAATAAATGATTTATTTATCTTTTTAAGGAAGTGGTTGGGATATAATCAAATAAATAATGATTTATTTAATTAATGGTGGTTGATTTGGTCATATTTAACAAGGAATATTATTTAAATGATTATTCCTAGAAAATAATAAGATAATTATGGGTTTATCTCATTAATTTCTTTGTTTTTGGGTTAAACATGACTGGGAATAATAATT
This sequence comes from Pinus albicaulis, assembly GCA_034641835.2. NCBI lineage: Eukaryota > Viridiplantae > Streptophyta > Pinopsida > Pinales > Pinaceae > Pinus > Pinus albicaulis. Next base: position 66,345 of record JAXQQM020061419.1, on the reverse strand, counting down.
AAATTATGGTTTAATTAATTATTCCTTTTGGGGTTTCCTAATTAACATAGTGAAAGTAGTTTTACTTGGGGTAAAACTGGTCTTACATGGTGTACGTGGGTCCATCTAATGATGAAAGGTTAGATGACCAAAAAATGGTGTAACAATGAAGATGATGGTGTGGAAGAAAGATCAGTAGACAAGGAACAGATTGAATGGAGAGAACAACTACCTCCAGTGCAACCATTGCAACCAGAGAAGATATTGGATAAAAGACCATTCAGAAGGACCGGAGGACAAGAGTACTTTCAGTACTTGATCAAATGGAAGGATAAGCCAGAGGAAGATGCCACTTGGATGACTGAAGAAATGTTACAGAAGATACGTAGCTTAGTGGAAGAGCTCATGGATAGGAGCCCATGAAGAAAATTGCCCTCAGGAGTCTGATGTAGGGGCATTAGACACTAGCCAGCAATGTAGGAGTTTTGTCCACATGTTGTGGCTAGGAGGGTCTGAAAACATTTGAGTTGTAACAGCTAGGTGCCAATACCTCAGCTGACTATATTATTTAGATTAGTTAGAGTTAGTGGAAGTCGAATAGTTAGCCATCTGTCATATTTCAATTATTTGAATGAATTGTAATTAGAACTTTGATTTCTAGAACGGTCCTCTCAGAGGAACCGAAGAGTCATATGTTTGTGTATATAAATGTAATCCCTCAGATGTATTGAAAAAAAGGAGGAAGAGCAGAGATTTTTGTAATAAAACTCTGTGCATGGTCGATTGCTTCCAATTAAATAATTTCAGTGCGCATTTGCCATAGAGTTGTTTCGAATCCTTAATTGTGAAGAGATTGTTTAATTGCGAAGTGATGAGCTCTGTGCATGTATAATTGAACTCCTGTATGAATTCCACGTATCTCTGTCTGTTGTGTCCCTTAATTTATTCAAATAAACCCTGTTAAGTCAATACTACCCGTGGGCGAGGTCTGTGCAGAGGAATTGTGGTCGTAATGCTATTTAAATTGGAAGATTTCCCGCTTTGTAAAGATATAGAGTTGTTGCTTCGAAACCGGAACCGTGGTCTAGACGTGAGTTAATGAACAAGAAGGATAGTGCAACTGGTGTGAACCATAGTTAACCACTGCACAAAAACCGCGAGTGGTTTTGCTAGGCAGATTGCCCACATCGCACCGCTTTTGGGTGAATAGGCGGTATTTCTTGAATGCGAGCGATTCCATAGAAATGTTGACGCGTGGCGAGGTGGACCCCTGGAAAAGCACCGTCCAGAGCGCGCCATCGCGCGTTAACGTTCGTACCAGGAGGCCGAGCGATATGCGTACGAGCCATTGATCTAGGGGAGGGCCATCGGACGGTGATCGCACGTTGGACTTGCCCAGAGTTTAATCAAGGTGCGCGGAGGATAGCCAGGTACGATACGAGCGTTTGATTGGGTGATTGAATGTAGAGGTGGGCCGGAGCCAAGGGTTATTATAAATCATTTGTTTAAAAAAAGCGTGGGGTATTAAAATAAAGTGCGAGGGGTTAACTTTGGTTATGAAGGTTCGGAGGTATATATATATATAAGCCAGGAAATATAATATAACATTTGAAAGTTGTGAGTATGTTTATTTGTCAATTTATTTGAAATTGATAAATAAAATAAATGGATGCTGACAGAGCCACATCATAGTTGACCAGCTTTCCTTAGGGGTCGAAATTCAGCTTTGTTGCGTCAGAAGGCTTGGAGATCATTGATACTATGGGGGATTAAGCCTTTAAACCATTTTCTGACTTCCCCTCCCAATCTTTGAGAAAATAATCTAAGCTTGACAGAATCATCATCAATTTAATTTCTGTCAAAGTAGTCATTCATCTTATCCACATGTTGTGATGTAGTTGTAGCATTGCTAGCATCATATAATGGAATTTTGGATTGATAGTCCTGTGGAAGATTGACTAATGGTACAGAAAGGACTAAGGGAGCATACCATGTAGCCATGGTAGGAGGTGGAGGTGGATTTACAAGAGGTATATTAACAAGAGGGAAAGTGGGCTGGAATGGAGTGGTTTGAACAGTGGATGTAGGGTGAGCATAAGTGGATGGACCAGGAGTAGATTGCTGAGATGATCTTGGATGAGAGACACCTAAGTTGTGAAAGAAATGTAAATCAGGAGGTGTTGTTTCTCTAATACCAGGATGTTCACTTGTTTCAGGAGATGAAAGTGAAGACTCAGAATCTAACTGATCTAAATAATCAAGAGACCTAGTTCTAAAGGGATTTACTAAGTCAACTTGTGATTGTTGTAGAACTGAAAGATTTTCGAGAACTGAATTAGCTTTCAAGGGTGCTCTGAAAACAGTTGAAAATTTAATCCTAGGGGATTTCCTAAGGATACTTTCTGGGTTATCAACTATCTCAGGTGGATCAGAGTCTAGATAGGCTCTAGTCTGAATCTTTCTAGGAGCCACAATGCTGTGTTTTTCAGACCCAAATAAACAAGAAAAGTTCAACCAGGTATGAAAGTCTTTAAAAGGTCAACTAATCTATTTACACAAATTTTAATCCTACAATCCTCTAACTGAGTTTGAATGATATTACAATGATAAGGGTTCTTCCCAATGGAGTCTTAATTTCTGTTCAGGATTGTGGAGTCACCAAGTGGAAGTTTTTAGCTCCTAAGGAGGTAAAAGGTTTTATGGTCCACCACCATGTTTATTGGATACCAATCTAAAATATTTTTGGGTTTTCTCAGTTATTTTTTAGTTGTGTGGTTTCTAAGAATGTCCTAACTCTATTTCAAAACTTAGCTACGGTTATGAGACAAAGACAGTCTACTTTTATGGCTAAGCCGGCTGATTTTTCAAGGTTAGACAAACTCTTATGAGAATCCTAGGTTTTGCCTAGTTTGTCACTTGATTCAAACAAGCTTCATCATAATTACCATTTCTTGGTAGTGCTTGAAAAGCCTGCTTCTTACTCACTAAACAATGTTTGCATGAAATTTTAAAGGGAACCAAAGATTCTGGGTTCGTTTCCCAGTGGAATCACCAGAGATATTAACCCTGTAATCAGCAAGATTGGCAAAAGTCCGACTACAGGGAGAACATTATTTCAACCACTTTGGGATTCTAGGATCTAGCCCTCCTAAATCCGAAGAGGGATCTCTCCAATAAGTGCAAAGATGGATTTGTCTTTGGAGTTTTGGGTAATGATATTAGGCTAGTTATGAAGGCCGAGGGTTTGTTTTGTTTTTGGATGGTTGAGCATGATTACTGTTTGAGGTGGAAAGTTCTAAGTGCAAAGAGTTTCAAAGGTGCGAAGTTGCAAGCAATCAGAACAAGCTTTGGCTAGAAAGATAGATAATTGCAGGTTTTAGTCCATTGGGCTGTGGAGTCATAATAGGGTTTAATTGAAACAACAAGTGGCAAGAGTGGTCCATGGGGCAAGTCATATATGTCTAAGGATCTATTTTAAAGTTTGATTTATGGAATGAAATGATACAAAAAGGAGGGTAATTAAACATATGAAGAACAAAGAGCAGCCTAGGATCTGGTAAGTACTTTGAAACTAGCCAGCCTGTGAAAAACACTTAAGAAAGACATAAAAGTAATCTAAGATCAAGTAAGTACTTCTAAACTAGCCTGCTTTTGATGCACTTTCAATAGAAAACATATAAAAACAGAGAGAAACTTGAAGGCAACTGTTAGAGTAGAAACTAGTAGGCCGGGCTCACCACAAATCCTCTCCTAGCTCTGCTCTACTTGGTTACTTTCAAGACAAACACAGAGATAACACATAATGGCCTAAGATCTGGTAAGTACTTTTAAACTAGCCAAATTTTAACACATTCCAAGGGAAACTTTCAGACAGTATTTTGGGATAAAACTAGGACCAGGGCACGCCATATCTTCCTTAGTTCATCTCTACTTAACATATATTGAAAATAACATTTAAGAATAACAATTAGCCAAACAGGAGGACGAGGGAACACTAGCATTCCCACTGCTTGAAATGAATTAAATCATTCCCAAATAATACAGATTGGAAGAAAACATTTAGATAAATATTTTCAGTCAGAGAAGGGTACTGATATACAGTAGGTCCTAACTCTATGCATGTTGTTCCTTATGAGAGAAAATGAACACAGTGAAAACAGAAATAAAAAAAACAATTCACAATAAGAAATAACATCACCGTCAACATAGACTAGGATCCCATAAATCAGCTTGTATTGATGCTCCAAACCAGTTACAGCTTTAAGTCCAATGCTTTAGTTTAGCAATCATATACACTTGCCAGAATAACTTATCGATCACAAGCAGAGCTCCAAGAGCCAGTGAACACTATTTACAGGTAGAAGTCTCAAGCTCAATTACATTTCAAAGTTTAGCAACCAACTCAACCAACCCCTCTCTCATCTTCTCCAGTAGTATTTATAGAAGAATGAGGAGGTGAGATCTGATAAAAGATCTCCAAAGATAATTAATACAGACTTAATGGCTTCTCGGCCTTCGGGGGGCTCGATGAAGAAGCTTACATAGGTGTCCTCTGTATTAAATAATTTACATTAAGATTTAAGCTCGGTGGGAGCTCTTTTTGACTTTTGAGGCTCTCTGTTATGTTAAAGTAACTCTGCTGATATTTTGTCATTAAGTTCATTTGCAGAATTAACTTTATGGCCGCGCTGAGGTGAAAATCTGATCTTGATCAATAACTTCAGCCTCTTTTTGAACGCTTTGAGGCACAGGTGGCACCATGGTAGCTGGGAGGAATCAATTTGCATCAGATGTGGTGGCGAAGGCCTTCTGTCTGATAAAACACTTTGATTTTCTTTTAACTGTGTCTTAATTGGAAGGATTAGGCTTTTGATAATCAATCTTAGCCGTAATCCTCATGAATTTGTCTTCAATCTTCCATTCTGGTGCGTTCCTGTCTTCGACACTGATACTCTCTAATTTATGATTTATTTACTGTGTTTTGTTGGTGTGTAGTTCTGCGTAGGGCTTGTGAGGCATCAATGCCTTTGGAGTATTGACAGGGCACAGAAATTTGAACCATAGATGGCTTCTCCTTAATAAATTGAAAGTTCGAGAATTAAACCCAGCCTTCGGCTTTTTCCTTTGGCACAATATAAAAAACATATAATCACCCTTTATCAAATAACATACTCGAACTTCAAAACTTTTAATTAAACCAAGGTGTATAACCATTTCGGGTCACAAAAGGTGTTTGCTGACGTCAGGGTGTTTGTGACCCGAAATCCTTATGAATTCTACCCTATAGATCTCCCCGGGTCCGTATTTCTTGACTGTGCGAGCAACCGAACAAGATCCACTCCAATCATTCGCTGCCGCGTGGATGCTGACTAGGCGTTGGGACCACCGGGAGCGCTGAATGCTGTCATGGTCGTGGGGACCAGGGAAACTAATTTTGGGCCGTCGATCTACAGATCAGATCAATGGCGGAGATGTTTTGATAAATGCACCATACCTTAGTTCATCTCCCGAGCTTCTTTTGAGTGCGATCACCGTCTGATGATTCGGCCTTAGATCGAACGACATACGCCAATATCGCGCTGAGCCCACAGTCGACCTTTAATGCACGGGGAGGGCAGTATCTCCAAACTGATCAGGGCCACGTGTCGGCCTGTGGCATTGATCACATCCAGACAGGGAATACAACTTTCCTTTGAAAGGCGGTGCGATGAAAACCGCTCCGGTTTTTGAACAGTAAATGACTGTGGGGACCACCGGGGCGATTGATTTATGGGCCATCGATCTGCAGATCAGATTGACAGTGGCGATCAATTTAGGCTTTTTTCTGGTGGAAACCTTTTCAAACCCTACAAAAATCCAAAATATTAATAAAAAACAAAGGTTTAGGTGTCGAGATGGTTTTATATATACGAAGTGGATAGGCGTCCGACTGCGGGGCCTTGGTCTATATGAAATGTAATATGATCGGGGGCTATAATATACAAGGCTAATTGGCATCGGGGTTTTTGTAATGGCAAAAAGACTTGCACACTTGGACTTTGCGATGCGATAAGTGCTTTGTGGGTCTAGCACCTAGTTCTAGGGTGCGGGCACGTGGAGGGGAAGTGTTTTTAAGACTTAGCCCAAGGGGGCTTAAGTCTGTGGTAAACAAAACTTATTTTTAATGAATTTTTTCGAGTTTTCAATGGATTTTGGGGTTTCGATAAGGCAAAGAGAGAGTCTTAAACCTTATCAAAGGGATTTTGATGGAAGGGAAGGAGAAAAATATGAAAATCAAGTATTTTGATGAGAATGAAAGGGGTAGAAAATGAGGTTAGTTTCGAAGTGAAAGGATGGGAAAATGGTGATTTTGCAGCAGTTTCTTCTCATGAAATCAACAGAACTCGAGAGTGTAAAATGGGCACAGTAGGGAAGATTTTGGACAGAGGCATGAGGCCTTCAAGAGTCTTCAAGAGATAACACTTTTTTGCAATAAATTTGGTTCCTTAAAGGCTCCAAAAAATGATTTAGCCACCTTTTCGTATAACAAATTTCATAGGTGGCTAACAGTCCCTTGAGAGGGAACTAGACTTGCATGCACAATAGGAACCGTTGGTTCCCAAGGACGAGTCTAAAGATGTGGATCAGCCACATGAGGAGGTTCATGGAGTGGAGGAAAACACTCATGTAGAGCCATCCATCAGAAATGGAAGAAGGCGCACTACGGAAGCTGATAGGATGAGACTTGATGTTGCACAGAATGTAGGAGCCCCTACTTCACAGTGCAGACAGAGAAATTCTCCTGACCGATTTACTAGATACATGGCTCTTATGAGCAAATGTATTGTGACCAAACTATCTTCTTTTTAGGAAGAAATGTAGCAGCCAACTTGGGTTGATGCAATGCATTACGGGAATTTTGAGGTCTAAAATGGGCCTCCTAAGAAAAATGTACAACCAAAATAAACTTTATGAGAACCAATAGGATTCAAGATAATGATGTCAACCATGGGGGATGATTCACCATTTTTAGAGTAAAAAAGTAAAAATATAAAAAAATAAAAAAATAAAAAAATAATAAAGCTACCTTTTCAACTCGTATTTTCAACTTATCTCCCTAATGGTTTACTCAAATTTCGAGCGGAAGTATTTTTTAGATGAAAAATTTAATTCCTCATCCAAAGAGTACCCATGTTGCATACTTTTGATGGACCCTGCTACATGAAAAATGAGAAATACATGAAAAAAACATGATTGTAATCACGTTTTTCATGCATTTCTCATTTTTCGTGTAGAAAAGTCCATCAAAAGTATGAAACATGGGTACTCCTTGAATGGGAAATTAAATTTTTCATCCAACGACTATTCCAACTCGAAATTTGAGTAAAAACGTAGGGATATAAGTTCAAAATACGAGTTGATATAGTAGTTTTTTATTTTTTACCTCTAAAATTTGATGATGTAATCAAATCTTATTTTATTATTTCAACTATTATTTTATAATTTACTTAAGGGGCCCATTTTAGACCTCCAAATTCCCCTAATGATGGTGGATTATGACTCCATTGTCAAGAACATTGCATGGAAGATAGTCCTAAGACCGGTCAAAAAATCAATGGTTGGATCGAGATGGATCTACAAGATAAAGTGGGTTGTTGATGGGAATGTGGAGAAATACAAGGCCATATTTGTGGCCCGGGGTTTCTCACAGATCGAGGGGATATATTATGATGAGAATTTTGCGCCTATTGTAAGGTACTCTTCAATAAGATCCATCCTTGCACTCTCAGCGCAGATGGGCTAGCGCATTCATCAGATGGATGTGAAAAATGTGTTTCTTAATGGGATCATTGAGGAAGAGGTGTACATAGAGCAGCCTGAAGGTTTTGAAATCTTCAACAGTGAGTCGCATGTGTACAGGCTCAAAAGAGTGTTGTATGGGTTGAAGAAAGCACCCTGTTCTTGGTACAGTCGTATAGACAACTATTTAACGGGAATGGGCTTCACCAAAAGTGAAGAAGATGCAAACCTATACCATGTTGTGGTTAAGGGTAAGCTATTGATCATTGTTAATTATGTTGATGATCTAATTTTGATTAGTGATGAGCAGTTGATACACTCATGCAAGGAGGATCTTGCAAGGGAGTTCGAAATGAAGGACATGGGACTCCATTATTTCCTTGGATTGGAAATATGGCAGCAGAATGGTGAAATTTTTGTGTTTCAAGGCAAGTATGCAAAGGAGATACTAGGTAAGTTTAACATGGAGAGCTACAAACCCATGGATACTCCTCTTCCAAGAAATTGGAGGAAAGAGGATGCTACTTTTGGAGAGGTAGTGGATGCTACTGTCTATCGATAATTAGTGGGTTTGCTAATGTATCTAGTAAACACGAGGCTGGAAATTTGCTACGCACTTAACCAGCTAAGTCTAGCTATGGTTAAGCCTACCAAGCTCTTTTGGAAGGCGGCGAAGCATGCCCTGAGATATTTGAGGGGCACATCAGAGTATGGTCTATGGTACAGATGGACAAATGGAGTGAATTTGCATGGCTTCACAGATTCATATTGGGCTGGAAGTCCATCGGACATAAAGATCTCATCAGGGGGGATATTTAGCATTGGATCGATAGAAGTTTCCTGGTACAATAGGAAAAAATGATCTGTGGCACTCAGTTCAATGGAAGCGGAATACATGGCAGCAAGTCAAGTTGCATGTGAGGCTATCTGGATGAGAAAGATCTTGGTTGGTTTGTTTGGTTCTCAGATGGATCTGACAGTGATTCATTGTGATAATCAGAGTTTCATTAAACTCTCGATTAATCTTATGTTTCATGATAGGTCCAAGAATATAGATATACGATACCATCACCTCAAAGATTGTGTGGAGAGAAGGATCATTTTTCTTCAGTACATTCCTATGGAAGATTAGGATGCATATATTCTGACGAAGGCGCTCACCAGGAGCAAATTCGAATACCATAGAGACAACATCGGGGTGAAGGATAATCCCTTTCTTGTTGAGAGGGAGTGTTGAGATTCAACAAGAGGATTCAACACCCATGCCTAGTGCATTAAGCACCTAGTTGCATTCAGCACCTGGTTGCATTAAGCACGCAGACTAGGGTGGGGCCCACAGTGCAAGTTTTGGGTGCATGTATATTTTTATTATCCCTTAATTAAGATGGGCTTTAAACTATAATCTATTCTCAATGTGGACTTGATTGGTTAACTGAAAGTGATAAATTCAGTTAGCTAGTGGATTTCGAGTTAGAGGTTGGTTGGTGGGACATACAGAGTAATTCTAGTTGTAATAGAGTTCGAAGTGCAGTGGTGCATGAGTTGGTGCAAGTTGCAAATAGTTTAACTCGGTTAAGTGAATTAAGCTCAGTTGTGATAGTTGTAACCACTACAAAGAAAATACCCTCTAGCGGAGGTTATAAAGGAGGTTTTTAGTGTTATAAAATTGGCCAAAATTGTCAAAAAAATGTTTGCTACAACATCTGTTTATGGTTACGGAGGTTTTGGTGGAGCTTTTAATGGAAATTCAACACAACTAAAAAAACTAGGCAGCCGAAGGTTATTATGGATGTTTTTTTCATTGGTGCGCTACTAAGGTTTCAACGCACCGGTGCATATCATCTAGATGGTGGCCCCGGGGTGGTCGAAGGTTCATGCACTGGGTCGTCAAGGTATAAAACCGCACCATGCGCAATGTTGGTGATACAACACATGGGGCCGTACCAATTGGTCTTGGGATTTGTGTGGTGCCCATAGGTTGTCTCAACGCATCGGTACGTAAAATTATAGAAACACATCGGTGCGCCGTATCAAACAAATGCATCGATATTTATATTTGGTATTGGTATTTGTGCAGTTCCCATACGTCGTACAAATGCACTAGTATGTAGTATCACATAAATGCACCAGTTCGCAGTATCGCACAAAACACACCGAGATTTTTAATTGGTTTTGGTATTTGTGCGGTGCCCATAGGTCGTAGAAATGCACCGGTCCGCTGCATCATACAAACGCACCGGTGTACAGTAACTGACACACACTGGTGTTCATTTTTTATTTTTTAGAAACATTGACCTGTGACAGTGCAATTATTGTGATTTTTATAAATTCATTATTCATCAAAAGTCGACACATCTTATAGCAATATTCATATTAATTAAATTTTTATTAATGCATTTGAATGTGATGTTTGGATTAATTTGTTATATCATATCATAATTATTGTGATTTTTTAAAATTCATTATTCATCAAAATTTGACACATATATATCTTATAACAATATTCATATGAATTAAATTTTTATTAGTGCGTTTGAAAACGACAATGGAGAACACAATAGCGACAATGGAGAATGCAATAGAATAAATTAAAATATATTTTATTATATATATATATTTATAGATAAGACAGTCTTTGTCATACAAAACGGGACAGTTATTGGTATCCCTTAGTCTTTTAATTGGGACACTATGTCCATTACATTAAACAAAATGTTTGATTTCATAGAAAAATATTTCAAAAAATACAACGCCTTGCTTTGATATCCAAACATAGTGATCATCTTTCTTCGCTTGAACTGTTGTCACTGCTAGAGCTAATTCCATGACTTGGGTTATTTTCAGGAATGTTTTGTTCACAATGTTTATTGTTTTCTTCCTCTTCACCTTCCATCTACAAACATAAAAATAAACTGAAACGAGTGTATATACATTGGTGAGAATAATGAAAATTGCAATATTAAATAATATACATCAATGTAAATCGAAAATAAAAAATGGTGTACCATAGAAACAATTGACTCATAAAATATACACATTCTTTCAAAACCATGTACCATGCCATATTTCAAAATTTCATCTGTTGGCGCATTTCCATACTTTATTTCTTGCAAATTTTATACCCCATCACAAATCATATATTTAATATAAAAGATTGTTTTGTTCTATTAATTATATATGGAGCTAAGTAAAACAAGATCGATAGATGCTTACAAATTCCACAATTAATTTCCAATATGCCAACATATACTCACAACCCATATTTAACCCAATTTCAATCAATTCGTCTCATGGTTCTTCTTTGTATATTAGAACCTATTTGAAGACATTCAATGATGATTTTTGTAAAACAACTTAATAAATCAAAAAATGAAATCTAGATAAGTTGTTATAAGGAAGTAACAATTACTCACAAACTTAGATATCAACCCTTTTCTTCCTTGTCGTCATGTTTTATGTGCTGAATGGGTTCCATTTTCTTTTCTTTTATGCAATAAAATACTTGAAACTTAATATTTAATGCTAAATTTCTTATTTATTGTACCTAATGATCGAAAAATTCAATGATTACATATTACATTTGAAGCACGTTGTTGTTGAGATGGCTCCTTCTGTGATGCAATTTTGTCCATTTCTTTGGCCATCTCCTTGTACACCTTTTTGAACATTCCTACTGGCATATTTCTGATATCAGCTCGTTCATTTTTTGATATTTTCATAATCTTCCTGAAAATGTAACATGACAATAAAATATTTAATTTTTATATTGATATATGAAAAGTAAATATAACAAAAGTGATATTTATAAATAATTCTAGACAAACATTTAAAGGAATATTACTTTTTCATTCATTCTTTTTTGTTGTTGTACGTTTTTTGTATTAAAATTTTGGCATGTCTTATTGACCAATCCTCTGGAAACTCTTCCTGTAGTTTATATAAAATTTGGTTCTTGGAATCATTGGATTGATCTTTGTATTGCAAGTGGAAAGAACATCTATACATTCGTTTCGCTAGATCCCTCAAACTTTTGTAAAAGCTTTTCCCCCCTTTTGTTAACCTCCAACACCACTCCAGATGAGCTAAGGAGCAATTCATTTTCATTTGCATGTTCTATTTTTTCTTTTCTTAGAACAACATTCATTTTCTGAGTTGTTGGTCCCTGTAGAACATTAAACAGATGTGAATTAATAGATTGTTTGACACATGTTATCTAATAATTTTAAGTATATTATTAATGAAAATTAAAAAAAGAAACTCATATTGGATCGATAGTATTTTTTCATTCACCTAATTCATCCTTTTGCAATTTTTCCATCAAGCTTTTACGCTCTTCTAGTCCTATATCATAAATAACCTTATCGAGCTTCATCATTTTGTGGCTCTACATGATACACAGTAAACAATACATATTAGTTAAACTTACATATGGTTCAAAAATAATATTTTTTGTAAAGAATTTACAAAGAACTTGGATTTTTTTCTTTTCTTGATGTGTTATCAGTATTTTTGTTACTTGATCTCTTGTCAGTCATTTCTTTATCAATTTGAAGCTTGTACCATATCATTCATTAATATATTTATAAATAAATTGTCAACTTTTTAGGTAAAAAATAAATCTCAAGAAACCGGTGTGCCTTTCATGATGTATGCACCGACGTCAGTGCGTGGGGGTCTTATAAACACACCGCACAAACAGTATAATAGACTGTACAGTGCTCTCCTTGTAACGTAGTGCACCGGTGCCCTATTTTAGATATGGCGCACTGATTTAAAAAAAATTGTTTTTAAATTTTTTATTACACAATACTTGCACGGTGCGCTGGTATAATACAACACACCAGTGCGCTAGGTTACACAGGACGCACCGATAAAAAAAATCCATTTTTTTCAAAAATTCACTCAAGGGCCGACATGGATTGGGATTCGAATATGCAAGTCGTCCCATGGGTTGGATGTCAATCTAAAATGAAAAGCCCTAATTCTGAAATAATGGAAACAGGGAAAAGAAAGGGTGGAAACAAAAAAAATGAAGGATTTAGGGTAAAAATGGATTTTATTTATTTATTTATTTTTCTGAAAATGAAAAAAAAATTGAAATTTTTTTCTTACTTCGTAAAAAAACTACAGAAAAAAAAGTAAAAAAAAATCAAATTTAATCATGAGATCGTTTGAAATTCTATGCTAAGGGGTTTGAATCACCAAAGGTTTGAATTCTGATTGTTTGAATACTTCTTTTCGAACGTATTTCTTTGCTCCACAGTGCTCTCATGCTCTCTTGCTCTAGGTATGTCTCCTACAAATCTCTCGCTAAAATTTTTAGCAAAAATAGTGAAATAGTGAAAAATATTTAGTATTTAAAGAATTGTTTTATGAAATTAGATTTTCGAAAATATTTTTCCACCCATTTTTCAATTTACCGATTTTTTTTCACTTAAAGAAAATAGAGGTATGTTTTTATTAATTGCAGTTATTCGTCACCAGTGCGTCACTTAATAGCGCCGCACTGGTGTGTCTATTGATAACACAGCACCAGTGCAGTTATCTGTACATTAGCATCGATTTGCGGTTAAGGCACCGAAATTACTTTTACGTATGTACACTAAAATTAGACATGTTGCAAATGTACATTTTGTTGTGAAAATATTTGGGCCATTTCTTTTCAAACTACACCTCTTCTTCTTCTAGAAAAAGAAACTTGAACCTTTCCATAACCTGCAACAAGAAAAGGTGCCCCATGATCTGCTTGCTCATTTGTAAGTTCCTCCTCCATCTTGGAATCCTTTTTCCTATTTTCTCCTTTGTGATTTCTATCTTGATCTTAACAAAATTTATACAATATATGCTTTATGAGAAACTAACCTTGAATTCTCTAGGAGCAATGACAATGAGTCCTTCATTCTCAATTCGTTAGCATAATAAGATCGATTTTCAACTAGACGATGCAGTTATTACATGTGGAGGCAATGGTTTCCCGTAGAAAATGAGTATAGGGTTCAGCAGAGGAAAGACATTGCAAAATGGGCTATTATATTATCTATTATATTATATTTTCCAATGGGAAACCGATTTGCAGGTGGAAATATGGTAGCTATAGGTATGTATGCTTTTCTTCCCACAGAAATGGTCACTGGATTTCCGTTTATAATACAAGTAGAAATTTTACTGGTTTCATCCAGAGAGAACATCATTTTCAATAAAAAATGGAACCAAGGAATACTTAAGTGTATCGCATTCATATTTTGTTCGGAATTTCGTTCTTTGATAAGTGCTAATCACCTATACTTTGAAAATTTTGGATTTTTGGGTACCTTCAATGTGATATTCCTCGTTATCCACAGGACCACAGCTCAGACAAGTTAGAGATTCCATTCAGTTTCAATTGAAAGCCGAATATGTGATTTTATGTGACGTCAACTTTGCCGGTAAAAGTTTATGTAAGCCAACCAAAGCTCAGACAATACTCCCAACTTTTAAACACATTCTCAAGAGAGCAAGTGAACATGGTCATCAAAGCGAACAAGCCCATCTATTTTATCATAATGTACACATTGTGCCTTATTTTAGATATGGCGCACTGATTAAAAAAAAATGTTTTATATTTTTTATTACACATTACTTGCGCGGTGTGCTAGTATAATACAACGCACCGGTGCACTAAGTTACGCAGGGTGCACCGATTAAAAATAAAAATCCATTTTTTTCAAAAATTCACATAAGGGCCGACATGGATTGGGATCTAACTATGCAAGTCATCCTGTGGGTTGGATATCAACCTAAAATAAAAATCCCTAATTCTGAAATCACAGAAACGGGGAGAAGAAAGGGCAGAAACAAAAAAATGAAGGGTTTAGGGTAAAAATGGATTTATTTATTTTTTTTTATTTTTTTTGTTTCTGAAAATGAAAAATAAATTAAAAAAAAATTTCTTCTAAAAAAATGTAGAAAAATTAAAAAAATTAATCAAATTTAATCAAGAGATCGTTTGAAATTCTATGCTACAGGGTTTGAATCACCAAAGGTTTGGATTCTGATTTTCTAGATACTTCTGTTCGAATGTATTTCGCTGCTCCACAGTGCTCTCATGCTCTCTTGCTCTAGGTATGTCTCCTGCAAATCTTTGGCTAAAAATTTTAGCAAAAATAATGAAATAATGAAAAGTGTTTAGTATTTAAAGAATTGTTTTATGAAATTAAATTTTAGAAAATATTTTGCTGTCCAATTTACCGCTTTTTTTGTTCACTTAAAGAAAATAGAGTTGCACTTTTTTTATTTGTGGTTATTCGTCACCGGTGCATCACTTAATAGCGCCGCACTAGTGCGTCCATTGATAACACAACACCGGTGCGGTTATCTGTACATTAGCACCAATTTGCGGTTAAGGCACCAAAATTACTTTTACGCGTTTACACCAAAATTAAACATGTTGGAAATGTACATTTTGCTGTGAAAATATTTGGGCCATTTCTTTTCAAATCTACACCTCTTCTTCTTTCAGAAAAATAAACTTGAACCTTTCCATAACCTGCAACAAGAAAAGGTGCCCCATTATCTGCTTGCTGACCCATGATCTACTTGCTCATTTTTAAGTTCCTCCTCCATCGTGGCATCTAATTTCCTCTTTTCTCCTTTGTGCTTTCTATCATCTTTGGTATCATCCTCTGTAAACTTCTTTCGTTTGTCACTCTTATCTTTCCTTCCTTCACTATCATGCTCTCACTCTCGTCGCTTGCGAGACTTGCCATCCATTTCTTCATCATAAGGATTCATATCCTTTGTCTCACGAGAACTCCTAGCCCTATTAACAACCTCGATTGACCTTTCGTTACTATCCCTATAGAAATGAGAATATTTCCTTTCATGGGACCTACCAGCCCAATCAACAACATCAATTGATCTTTCTCTGTTGTCCTTAAGGGAATGAGAATCCTTCCCTTCATGGTGCCTCTTGGCTTTATCAACAACCTTAATTAATATTTCTCTACTGTCCAATATTTCCTTTCCATCCTTGTAAGAATGAGAATCGTTACCTTCATGTGATCTCTTAGCCCGTTTTAGAGACTCAATTGATCTATCTCTGACATCCCTTAGCGAACAGGACTCCTTGCTTTCGAACGACCGTTTCACCTTGAGACCCGCCAGAGCGTCGATAGGAATTTCTCTACCATCAAGGCTGCTCTCCCTTTCTCCATCATGGGACCCCTTAACCCTATCTCTGGCCTCAACCAAATGCTCTCTTCCATGATCAAGAAAATGCTTACCCTTGTGACTAGGCCTCTTAACCCTATCGTCAGTCTCAACTGAGCTTTCTCGACTGCCCTTCTCAAATTTTTCATAATTTTTTTCTCCTTTTGTACTCTGTCGAGCTATGTAGTCGTCTGTATCCCTGTAAGCGTCTTTGTTTGTCTAATTGTTTGAATCACTCATTTTCTTTGCTATAAAATTCTCAGCCGAAATTCGAATTCTCGTCTTTTCAAACCCTCATCTCCTTAGAAAAATTCTTGCCCGCGATTCAAACCCTTTACTACTCCAATACCGCACTTTACAGAATAAATTTTCCTTCTTAGAAAATATATTTCAATGACATATCTGGTTCGCACGAGGTTTTATTTAACCCTGTTCCAGTGTGCGGGGTTTTATAGGTGCACCGATGTGGTTTTGTAAGATCACGGTTTATGTTTCAACACTGTGTTTTATGGCGCATCGGTGCGCTACAGTACTAAGACGCACCGATGCGGGTTATGATGATAAGCGCACCGAACGAAAAACCTTCGCCCACCAACCTCCTTTAGAAACATCCGCTAGAAATGGTGTACTGTATAATTTTTTTTTTTTTGTATGTAAGATCATAGTAAAATAATGATAATTCTAAAGTACATGAATTTATTTGCATTGTTTTCTAAACTTTATTATGTTACAAAAATTGATAATATTCTAGATTTATTATTTTACAATTATTTACAATTTTACAAATTTACAAATTTAAAAATTTTAATAAAATCATTTCACATTAATACAATTAAAATTTTAAAAATATTTTACATACAATTGCAATTACAATTACAATTACAATTACAATTTTACAATTTCACATACAATTACGATTAGAATTACAATCACAATTTTAGAATTTTACATACAATCATTTCACAGTAATACAATTAAAATTTTACAAATATTTTACATACAATTAGAATTAGAATTAGAATTACATTTACAATTTTACAATTTTCATATAAAAAATTACAATTACAATCATTTCACAATAAATTAAATATTACAATTACAATTAAAATTTTACAAATATTTTACATACAATTGCAGTTAAAATTACAATTACAATTACAAATACAAATACAATTTTACAATTTTACATAAAATTAAAATTAAAATTAAAATTACAATCACGACATAATATTTAATAAATATCATGGTCATTTAATATTAAATTAATTAATAAACATCACGATCATGAGAACCATCGTACAAACATCATATTCGACTAAAAAACACATTCAAATTCGCTAACATCATCGTGAACATGATCATCTGACAAAGCACAATTAGCATTGTATAACATCATCACAACACAAACATCAAATATACATAAATGTTATTTTTGTTGATGACTATTCTCGTAGATGCTGGTTCTTCTTCATTCAGAAGAAGAGTGAAATATTCTCAAAGTTCTGTGAGTTTAAAGCATTGGTGGAGAAGGAGTCGAAGAAGAAAGTGAAGGCTCTGCGAAGCGATAATGGTGGTGAATATATCTCGAATGAATTCAAAGAATTTTGTAGCAAAGAAGGAATTCAAAGAGAACTCATAGCGCCTCATAACCCACAGAAAAAATGGGGCCACGGAGAGGAATAACAGAACGATCGTGGGTGCTGCATGAGCTATGCTTGAGAGGGAGCTAGACTTGCATGCAGAGGAGGAACTGCCTATTCCGAAAGATGAGCCTCCAGATGTGGATCAGCCATAGGAGGAAGTTCATGGAGTGGAGGAGTCCACTCACGCAGAGCCAAACATAAAACTGGTAGAAAGCATACCAAAGAAGCTGAGAGAATGAAGCTTGATGCAACACAGAATGTAGGAGTTCCTACATCACAGCGCAGACACAGACAATCACCTGGCTGATTCACTGGATACATGGCTCTTATGAGCAAGTGTATCGTAACAGAGCCATATTATTTTGAAGAAGCAGTGCAGGATCCCACATGGGTAGATGCCATGGTGGAGGAGTATGACTCCATTGTCAGAAACAATGCTTGGGAGATTGTTCCAAGGCGGGTGGGTAAATCAGTGGTAGGTTCAAGATGGATCTACAAGGTAAAGCAAGCTGCTGATGGGAGCGTTGAGAAGTATAAGGCAAGATTTTTTGCCCGAGGCTTCTCACAGATTGAGGGGATTGATTATGAAGAAACCTTTGCACCTGTTGCATGGTATTCTTCCATAAGGACAATCCTTGCTCTTTCAGTGCAGATGGGTTGGCACATTCATTAGATGGATGTGAAGACTGCGTTCCTTAATGGGATCATTGAGGAAGAAGTGTGCATTGAGTAGCCTAAAGGATTTGAGATCTTCAACAATGAGTCGCATGTGTGCAGACTCAAAAGAGAATTGTATGGGCTGAAGCAAGCACCATGTGCTTGGTACACATGGATCGGCAGCTATTTCACCAGACTTGGCTTCACCAAGAGTGAGGTGGATGCAAACCTGTACCAAATTGTGGTGGAGGGTAAGCTTTTAATCATTTTTCTTTATGTTGATAATTTAATACTAATGGGTGATGAGCAGTTGATACACTCATGCAAGGCAGATGTTGCAAAGGAGTTTGAGATGAAGGTTTTGGGCCTCCTTCATTATTTCCCTGGATTGGAAATATGGCAGTAAGAAGGTGAAATATTTGTGTCTCAAGGCAAGTATGCTCGGGAGATACTTGGTAAGTTTCACATGGAGGACTGCAAGCCCATGGATACTCCTCTTCCAGGAAATTGGAGGAAAGAGGATGCTACATTGACAGAGGTAGGGGATGCCACTGTTTATCGAGAGTTGGTGGGTTCGCTCATGTATTTAGTTAATACAAGATTGGACATATGCTATGCGGTGACCCAGCTTAGTCAAGCGATGGTTAAGCCTACCAAGATATTTTGGAAGGTAGGTAAGCATGTCCTGAGATATCTCAGGGGAACATCTGAGTATGGTTTATGGTATAGACAGACAGATGAGGTGAAGTTGCATGCTTTCACAGATGCAGATTGGGCAGACAGCCCAATGGACAGAAAGAGCACATCAGGAAGGGTTTTTAGTATCAGATCTACAACAGTTTCTTGGTATAACAGGAAAAAAAGGTCCATGGCACTCAGTTCAGTGGAAGCAGAATACATGGCAACAAGTCAAGCTGCATGTGAGGCTATCTGGATGAGGAAGATCCTGGTCAGTTTGTTCAGTTCTCATTTAGATCCTACAGTGATACATTGTGATAATCAAAGTTGCATTAAACTCTCGATTAATCCTGTGTTTCATGATAGATATAAATATATTGATATTTGGTTTCATCATATCAGAGATTGTGTGCAGCGGAAGATCATGTTGCTTCAGTACATTCCTACGGAAGATCAGGATGCAAATATTTTGACGAAGGTGCTTAGCAGGAGAAAATTAGAATACCATAGAGGTAGGATTGGGGTGAAGGATAATCCCTATCTTGTTGAGAGGGAGTGTTCAGATTCAATAAGATGATGAGCTTAGTGAAAATTAAGGCTTAAGCACCTTCACTAAGTGGGGCCCGCAAGCTATTTTTAGGTGTATGTCTATTTTTATACATGGTGAGCATATTCTATAAGTTGCAGGATGATATTTGTATATGGTTGGTCAAATGTGAAAAATAGATGAGATTATATTTTTAGAATATTGGGCGAAGTCTATTTATAGATCATCAATCTAAATATAGATGCATTTCGATTATTATTAGCCCTTAATAATAATCCGTCAATAAATATCAACTTATTGTCTTGGAGCACTTTATTTCAGTGAAAATATTTGGCAAATCAGTGGAATGAAGGAATTACGCAATTCCTAGGGTGGTTGGTGACTCATGCATGGAGGACTCAGTTAGCATTGAAGTGGCAAAGTTGTGACAGAGTTGGAAGAGTAGTTATGGGAGTTGTTATTTAGTTTAACTCAGTTAAGTGAGTTAAACTCAGTTGAGCTAGTTGTATCTAGTCTAACTGAAAGATACACTAGTGAGAGTTTAGTGAATTAATTAGTTAATTAATTCACAACTAATAACTCGCTAACAACTGAACAAATACAACAGTTAACTACTTGCATGTCAGTTCTAGTGGAGACCCAATGGAGAGATAGGTGAAAGGGTGAGATGGACTATCTGTTGTGACTATAGTGATGCATTCAATGCATCTAACACACATTGGAGATGCCAATGAGGATTGCGCAGTCAAGGAAAGGCCAATTTGAATTCATTCAGGGGTCTTCTTCAACAGGGATTATGCAATGGAGGCAGGCTGTCAGGAGGCAAGAAATTGGTGCATAAATATGCAAATTTCTGCCTGATAGTGTGTAATGATTGTTGATTGTACTGAGAGCTTGATGTACTAAGTTTTGTATGAGATTATTACATGATACATTGATATACATAATATATGATAGTTGGGGTTTTTAGCTTTAAGATTTCTCGTTAAAAAACTGTGTTTATGTGCGATTGATTTTATTCACATGTGTTTGCAATTGACGATTTAATTTCCGCAAGATTAATAGTGGAAGGATTCTGTATTTAGCAAGAAGATTAATTTGTTAGATCAGTAGAATCTAGTAATACATTAGTATTAATAAATTTCTACACCTATGAGATCTGACATGCATGTAGACTTCATTGGACAAGATTCGCAAGAACAACCTTGGAAGACAATTCCTCGACGAATATTTCCATCCAAGTACCAACATATTTTTTATGGATATTGTTCGTCATGTGGAAAATTTGGTCATAAAGCTTTATAATGTCGATCATACCTTAGGAACCAATGCAATTACAGGAGAGCTGTCAAATATGAACCTCCTAGAGCTCAACAAAACATCAATAGATTTGAACATTTAATAAATAATATTGAATGTTACAAATGTCAAAACTTTGGACACATAGCCAAAGACTGCAGACTTGAAAATCCTCCAAAAGAATATTCAAATCCACATAATAAATGAACACGGAAGAAGAAGAAGACTGATAATTTTTGTCTCGCTCTCAAGGCTGAAAACAAAAAAGATGTGTGGTATGTTGATAGCAGTTTCTCAACGCATATGATTGAATATAGAAATAAATTTGTATCTCTGAAAGAGAAGAAGTATGGAACCGTGTCCTTTGGAAATGATGGATCTTCAAATGTTATAGGATCAGGAACTATCACTCTCGGAAGCAAAGATGCTCTAGCCAAGAATGTTCTATTGGTTGAAAAAATGAATCACAATCTGCTCAGTGTTGGAAAAATGTGTGATCAAGGACACACAATACTATTCAACTCCACAAAATGTGAAATTAGGAAAGGTAGGTATGGTGAAATTGTGGCTACAACAAGTCGAGCTCCAAACGACATATATGTTCTGGATGAAGCAACTAAAGCACATCTACTAACTAAAGAGTATGATATAATATTTGGTAGCAATGTTGATCGACAAAGTAAGAACTTTGCTACAAAGATGCAAAGTGAGTTTGAGATGTCTTTACTTAGTGAGCTGACATACTTCTTATGGCTTCAAATATCTCAGCAAGTGAAAGGAATATTTATATGTCAAGCCAAGTACATCAAGGAAATGCTCAAGAAATTCAAAATGGAATATTGCAAACCCATCCTTACTTTGATGGTAATAGGTTGAAAATTGAGCATAGGTGACTCATCTAAGGATGTGGATCAGAGGTTGTATAGATCTATGATTGGTAGTATTCTATATGTAATAACCTCCAGAACAGATGTCATGCAAGTAGTTAGACAAGCATAAAGATTCCAAGAAGCAACAAAAGAATCACATATTATTGTCATCAAAAAAATTCTTCGATATCTAAAGGGAAAATCAAAATATGGCTTGTGGTATCCCAAGGGTAACAATATCATTATTCAAGCCTTTAAAAATGCGGACTAGGTAGGAAGAGTTGATGATCGTAAGAGTACTCGTGAAGCATTTGAATATCTTCGCCAGAAGCTTGGGATTCTCCCAAGTTCTCATTAGATTTTCCTTATTTAGAATATAAAGGGGGAGTGGAAGTGTGTATAGGTCCACAGTATGGTTGTGTGTCAAGGGGAGTTACCCTTTGCCATTGATGTCAAATGGGGAGATAATGTTGTAGGAAGAGGTTTCATGATCATAGTGGGGGTACTTCTGTTGCCATCAATGCCAAAGTGGGAGATTGTTGATCAGTGGTTGTCATTGATGTCAACCCAAGCAGCACTAGGGGATATCCCGATCTTTCATGGTAATTTTGACCTACCAAATTACTATATTATGGTTCAAGAATATTTTTGATGGTTTCTACTTGTAGAGATGTTTCCGTTGATATATGGAACACCATGTAATTCTTCACAGTTTGAGAGATAATCATGTTTGAATTTTGTAACCCTAGTTAGTTGGCTAAAACCCCATTGGGTTGTGGCATGGGTCATTGAAAATTCAATAATTAATAATTTTTAAAATCCTAAAATCCCTCCCACATTCACTTGTTGAAGACCCTCTTAACCTAAGAATTTATATAAATTGTGATCATCATATCCTCCTCATGCAAGGATTTCGCTACCTAAAACAGGTCATCGTGGCATTTGCGCTATAACATTTTTCTATGAAGGTGGCGAAGCTGAAATCCTGAGGAAGCTCCTGTAAAAATTTCAGATCAATGTGCGTAATATTTTCGAAGATATGATCTTCAGAGAAATTATACAACATGCATGTATATCTTGGATTCACTCGATCTAACAATGTACTAAAGTTAAATACTGAATTGCTTCTACAAATATTTTGCGGAAATAAAAACACAATCACTAATCACATGAACATGACGAAAGATCAATCACACACAACATAGATATTTTCTCGAGGAAAATTTACAGTGAAAAACCACACTATCTTCTATTATATATTAAGCATGGATCATTAAAAAATTACATACAAAACTCCTCTCAAAAGAGCCCTCAAGTACTCAACTAATTGTCTCACACTGTCATATGAAAAAATGACCAACACATAGCCAATTCTCAGCCTCCAGACAGCCTGCCTTGCTTGCACAATCCGTGATGGTAAATATCCCTAAAAGATAGGAATTCTTGCCTTCCTTGACTGCGCAAGTATCATGGGCACTCCAATGGGTGTTTTCTTGCATGTGTGTGTTGGAAAGGTAAATCCCCTTTGCAGATAGAGGTGATCCCTACTGGCCCAGATCAGTTCTAGCAACAACCGAGTCATGCTAAGACGCAGGTCTCTAGTTACAAAATGACAAGAAATGATAAGTTTCCTACCTCAGGTCCTACGCGATGGTCGTCGAAAGAAGGATGACGCTTCCCATCCTCTGCTTTGGCAGATCACAATCCTTCAGCTTAGGGCATCCGAACACCTACACACATGCAAAGAAACACGACGATATACATCATAGAATCTAAATCTTGTAACTAAACATCAGTCAGAGAAGATGTAACTCATTGCATCAAAGATAAAGATACACGAGTGAAACCATAATCAAATTCGTTTATTATTAATCACAATGAAAGAAAGATACAACTTGAGCTCTGACACTGGATCTTCCTTCGGCGGGTCAACAGCGGAGCACGTCTCGATGGAGCTCGTCGGGAATGGGAGAAATCTCTCTCTCTTTGGCTTTGGCTCTCAGAGGCTGTCTAGTGATAATCTCCTTACTACTGATTCAACTCTATTCAGGCTAGCTTGCAAAGGGAAAATGACAAGCTTATATAGATGGTGGAAGGGGAGTTGGGATCCCTACAATGGTGGGATTGGCCCTATCCTCAAGGAAGCTTCCATGATAGGTGGAAAACCACTCCCCCTACATGGAGATCTGGAGCCAAACCTCCCAACTCATTTTAGAGACTCGTTTAGGAGTTGGTTGGAATCAAAATTCTGCCATTTATTTTTAAAAACAATCCTTATTAATCTTGGCGCGAGTAATACACTGAGATAGAGCGCCAGTTGGCACACCCTCTTTGGAGGATTTCCCCCATTGGTGCGAGGGCTGAACTGGCTGATCGCGCCAAGGATAAAAGGTCTATTTTTAGGGATTTTTACAGGAAACTGTCTTCATAAGAATGATTTTCCTTGTCAAGGGGGATGGCATGAAAGTGGTTTCAGGTCATTTCACTGCTCACATGTCACAGAAATCCCTCTAATGTATGGGACGGGGGATTGTAGGGATGGCGACAAATTACTGTGTAACAGATGCCCCCTAAAGCATGAGGCCCGAGAGAGAGAGAGGGGTGAAATTATTTATGAGAACGTGTCCAACTGAAAACACTGCCGTTAGAAAACCTGCGTAGTCAAATACAACTGATATCTCAGATACATGATATGTGGTATGGGCACAACTATCCATAATAAAGTATTCAATAATCAAGATCCGAGGCATGGATGTAGCCATCCAGTGAGGATCGATAAATAGACTCAGGTATGGTCACAGCCATTCAATCAATGAGTCATGTAACCAATCATGATAATCCACAAAATCCACAGTTTGGATTCCATCAAACAAAACCTAGGGTCTTGCGCTCCATCTCGACCCGAACAAATTACAAGTTCTAGCATGTGAATAAGTGAGCTGAAGTTGAACATGCAAGAACATCGTCTGATTACCAGCCAATGATGAAAGATGTTAACAGACGCGAGAGGTACCACCAATAATGACAATGGCCCTCAAGGTACTATAGGTACAAGCCACGGAATGTGAACAGTGAGCTGGCGTCGAACACCCACAGAATCATTCAATTGAAGGCCAATGATGAAAACTTTGCATCGAATGCGAAGAACCTACCATTGAGGCATGCAGGCTCCAAGATACCTGAAGGAAGTCTCTAGATCAGCTTCCTGGATGATGAACTGAAGTCGACAGGAAGTGACCTTGATTGAAGGTGGGCCATAGTGTTTCCCACATCATCGACGCGAGACAGAGGAACATAATGTTTGTGAATCAGGATCAGATGATAATCAGAGGAAGGTTGAAACTGCAGAGGTCAGCTTCTCTTGAACATATCGGTGGCATGACATTGGATTTGGCAATATTTGACATCAAAAGATCTGAGGTCATGACGACGAGGCAAAGAGCATATGAGTGGTCAAAATGGATTACCCAAACCCATGGAGGCAAGCAGAAAACGAGATGAGATGTCCCCAACTCGACACGAATGCAGACAAGTGCCATGTTTAAGAGCGACATACTGCCGACACGACGATGATACTGGTTCCACTTTCCCCACCATTTCTGGCGAGTACCTCTTTATTTTTACACAAGCTTGAAGAGGATACCATATGCTTGTCATATAAGTTCCTCCTTCGGACGAATCCATCCTAATACATTTAATGAGCCCTAGGAAGGAGAAACTCGAGTATCGTCGTTACGACGGAATCCGATGTCATCAGGTTTTAACGAGTCTGAAAAAGGAATAAATCGACATATTTTCATGTTTAGAGAGTTTGAAAAGACAGCGGAAAAGTAAACTCCAACAGTCCCTTTTCGTAGATAGTTCCTGAGATTCGAAAAGGTAGAAAACTGTGTCTGAGAAAACCTCCTAGTCGCGATAGGCTAGGGTATTCATTTTTCATAAATAATCTATCCCAGCCTGAAAAAGGGGTAAACGTATACTGGGTAGATGTCGTTTCGCAGCCATTTTAACGAGTTCAAAACGACAAGCGTCTCGGCAATCTTTTCAATTTTAGAGAGTCAGAAAAGAGCTGAAAGGTGAATCCTCCTGGAAGGTGATGGTGGAACTGCTCAGAACAAGTAAAGGTTAAGAGGTTGGCTAACAAGACCACTCATCGCAGCGGTTCCTCAGGAATGGGTAAAACAACCAAGTGAAGGCATATGATCGGCCAAGCAGATAATGACGGTGGAATGAAAAAACCAAGCTTCATCTGGTAAAACAGGCTGATAAAATGGCAATCACAAGAGGTAAAATGGGAATGGTTTCATTTTTACACAAGCTTGAAATCAGAAAACTCTGCTTGAAGTTGGTTTCATTTTTACACAAGCTTGAAACAAAGATCAACTATGCTTGAAACCTGTTTCATTTTTACACAAGCTTGAAATGGAAACAAAATATGCTTGAAAAGTTTCGCATGCCCCCAGCATGGTGACTCAATTCGAGGTACATGCCCCCCAAGATTCAATCCATATGAAAGGCAGATGGAGTGAAGGTTCAAGTTACAAGATCAAGAGAAAGACTCGACTGGGATTTTACGAGATCTAAAGAAAGACTCGAATTGAATGGGAAAGTATTTCATTGTTTTAATGAGGTTGACACATTAAAATAACTATCCTCAGATGACCTTGTTTCATGGTTTAAGGAGCTTGACACAAGCAGATGAACCATGCTCCGAAGAGCTTGTTTCATTTTTTAAGGAGCTTGACACAAGAAAATGAACTGTGCTCCGAAGACAACTCATCATGATGAACAAGAAGTCATGGCTTCCAAGAGTTCTACATTGGATGGGAGGACAACATCTCAGAAATCAAGACCCAATGCCCCCAACACACTATGCACGACAACATCATCACTGAGTACAGGCATGGGGTAGGTAGCCACATAGTTGACCTGTGGTGGGGCAGATACAGCAGGTGGATAAAAACCAGGAAGGGATGATGGTGGGCCAGTTGCCACATCAGGACCAAAGAACGAAAGTTGATCAATGGTCACAATCCGTCCTTCATGTAGAAAACAGACACGAAAAAGGGAGGAGACAAGCGCTCCCATGGCATAGGTGTAATCATGCCCCAATAGCAGATTGAAATCCAAGGGGCCTGGAACAAACATCATGTCCATATGGACGGTTTTACCTCCCAAAGTAGCAGGCAACTTTTGAAGGATCCCTAATGGTTGACTAGTTCTTCTGTTAAATGCCAACAAATTTTGCGTAATAGGCATAAGCGGTGGCGAACCGAAAGCTTGCCAAGTAGTTGAGGATAGAACACTAACAGACACGCCTTCATTTATAATGGTGCTGGGTATGACCAGACCAAAGGCCTGTACCGTTATCTCGAAAGGCACATAAGACGAAAGGCGGTATCCCGGAAATCAATTCCAATCAAAGGAAGTGACCAAACTACTTGGAGGGGCTACCATCAAATCGAGATGGCCTTCCCCTGGTTTACGATAGAATAAGGAGCATCCTCCACGACCTCCATCTCGAAGGCGAGAGGAGTATCCTCAGGGACCTCTATCACGGGAGGTGGAGGAGCAACTTCTTGAGATATAGGGACAGGAGAATCTTTCTCCAAGTCTGAGGAATCTGAAGAAACAAGAAGAAATTGAGAGATGTGAGGTCCACTCTCAATGGAAAATACTTGGTACACCGTAGATGGGGCTAGCTCAATCGATCCCACAACCAATGGTTGGTCTGCGATGGATTCCTGAATTTGAATTTTTGGGGGAGCGGGATCGACCAAGGATGACTCTTGACCAATCGTAGGATCAACTGGTGGAGGAATCGAAGAAAGCCGTTTATAACCAACTGGAAGGCATGGTGTAGAAATGGTTGAGTTGTCCAAAACTCGCTTGGCTTCATCCATATACAGACAAAGGTGAATGGCATGGTGCCCTTCACATAACTTACAGGGATTGGTGATATTACCTTGCTTCTTAGGAGCTTTACTAGCAGCAGCTGAAGACATACCCCTAACCTGACTCCCAGAAGCCAAAGGCAATGGCAGACGACCGTTGGACCATACTTCAAGCACCTGGGGAATTCCAGGACAATCTAAAAGAAGATGCTTTCCCTGGCACAACATGCAAGGGAACTTGACTTTCCGAGGAAGGTTGGAAGGTTTATCGATGGATGGATTCTTAGGCGCAATAGCCGCAGAGCTAGCCTCTCCTTTATCTAACTTCTTCTTCTTCTTCTTAGCCACCTGGTTAGTCAAATCCAGAATTTCACCAGGTGAAGTACAAGAGGAGGACGCAGAAACAGGTGAAGAAGGGAAGAGGTCCACCTTGGAATCAACATGATGTTGTTTAGGTGGAGGAACTGATTGAACAGTAGCCGGGACATTCGGGACCATAGATGTTGAAAAAAACCAAACAGGCAACCCAACAGTTAACCCAGGAAGGGACAACGTTGCCATATAAGGAGCGCCAACATTTCCAAATGGAGGAAAAGGACCTGGATTCCCATTGGAGGGGATTCCTTGGTTGGCGAACTTCGGAAAATTTTCCATTAGAAAAAACTCAAAACAACACCCTAAGGAAACTAACTTTAACCAGGAATATTTCGTGGGCAGTTAATTTTTAAAACATTGAAGCCAACCTCTACCGTTTCATATTTTAAGAGTCAAGAAACGAGTAAAAGGTGACTCTATCTCTTTCAGTTTGGGAACAAGCATGAAAGGACAAGCGCTTGATGATCCTTTCAAATTTAACGAGTCAGAAAAGATCGAAATGACTACTCTAGAACTCTACGCAAGAGGGTGTACCTGATATCCGTGAACTGCAATATACACCTTGGTTAAAAAATGAAAGAGAAATCAACCAAGGACTTGACGTACATGCAGGCAATCTCCCTGAATGCTGTGTCCGGTGTATCATGGGTATGAGGCGGTAGACTCGGCTTCCTACGGATAAAGGATAGAAACCTAGTGGGCTCTCCCTTTATATACGCGATGGTACGGGGAGCACAAGTTCGTACTAGCACTGTCTAAAGCCAAACGGTGAACAAAAGCTACTAGGTTTAACGACATCGGAACACGTCACTATCCTAGACCTCTAAATGTTTCGTTAATGTTTCAATGCTTCCTTAGGTTGATAGAATAAATTTTATGGTTTATCTTCAACTATGTCTCGGTTTCAAGGCCCTACCGCATGTCATCTGACAATCTCCTATATGCAGCTATATGAGAAAAGAAATATTTCAATTCGATGAATGCTATCTAGTTAAGGGAAGAGCTTCAAACAATGATGCAACAAACAACAACACTGCAAACGAAATTTTTCCAAACTAGATGACTTTCACTATCCAAAAGTAATTTCGAACATTCAACGATGCAAATAATGAAATGTAATCTATGCTAAATCTTCTTTTTTGAAAACGATGCAATTGTAATCTATGCACAATTTCCTTTTTCTTTTAAAATGATATGAATGCACTCAATGCATCTTTCGATGAAATGAGAATCTACTTAATTCATGCTTTTAATGAAAGAGAATGCACTCAAAGCGATTTTTAGCTTTCAATCATTAAACAATGTGATCTAAGTTCAATGATAAATCTCAAAAAATACTTTTCAATGCAATGTGATCTAATGCATTTTAACCAAAAAAAAAACTATGAGACGAAAACTAAATGAACGCAAATTTCCTTAATGAAAGGATGAATGCAAAAGGGATGCAAACAAACACTAAGAATGCAATCGTTGTTTTAAACACTTTGAAACAAAATTCCTCAAAAGGCTACAAGACATACAAGGTCAAGCACAAAAAGGACTTCCAAAGCATGAGTTCAAAACAAGGCATTCATTTCCTTTTACATCAAGCAATCATGGAAAGAATACATCTTAGCTGAACCATGAGAAATTTAATCTATGCTCATACAGAGAAAAGACCGGAAGGGAAAGACACACTGGTGAAGGATTTAGGGAAAAAAACTCAATTTTCACACATCCTGAAATTGGCACAACTTTTGTGGGTGAAACTAGCGCCAACTGGCGCGACTTGCTCACTGAAAACTAGCGCCAATGGCAATTGGCGCGGGTTGCTAACTAAAAAAAAGTGCCAACGCCTGAAAATGAAAAAACAAAGAATTTCTCCCAACCAAGACCAGATTCACCACTTCAAGAAAAATCTAAAAATAACCCAGAAGCAAAAGTACTGACAAAAAAAACTCCCGAACAAGGGAAAACCCTAGCACCTACAACAAATGGCGCGACTATCTGGCTGTAATCAGCGCCAGACAGGGGATGGCACGGGTGATGAACTGGAAACGTGCACCAATGGGCGCGACTGTCAGGGTGGAAATCGCACCAATCAAGCCAACCATGAAAAGATGAGAAATTTCAGGAAAGCAGAGGTTAGATCTGATCCTCTGGGGCTGAACAGGGGTCTAAGACCAAGGAGGGGAACCAGAAGAGAAAATGAATCAATCAAAAGCCAAAAACAACTGAAAGAGATCAGAATAACTCCAACTATTTCCCCAGCGGAGTCGCCAGTTTGTTGGAGAGGTAAATCCCCTCTGCAGATAGAGGCGATCCCTACTAGCCCAGATCGGGTCTAGCAACAACCGAGTCACGCTAAGACACAGGTCTCTAGTTACAAAATGACAAGAAATGATAAGTTGCCTACCTCAGGTCCTACGCGATGGTCGTCGAAAGAAGGATGACGCTTCCCATCCTCCGCTTCGGCAGATCACAATCCTTCAGCTTAGCGCATTCGAACACCTGCACACATGCGAAGAAACATGATGATGTACAACATAGAATCTAAATCTTGTAACTAAACATCAGTCAGAGAAGATGTAACTCATTGCATCAAAGATAAAGATACACGAGTGAAACCATAATCAAAGTCGCTTATTATTAATCACAATGAAATAAAGATACAACCTGAGCTCTGACGCTAGATCTCCCTTCGGTGTGTCAACAGTGGAGCACATCTCGATGGAGCTCATCGGGAATGGGACAAATCTCTCTCTCTTCATCTTTGGCTCTCAGAGGCTATCTAGCGATAGTCTCCTTACTACTGATTCAACTCTATTTAGGCTAGCTTGCAAAGGGAAAGTGACAAGCTTATATAGATGGTGGAAGGGGATTTTGGATCCCTACAATGGTGGGATTAGCCCTATCCTCAAGGAAGCTTCCATGATAGGTGGAAAACCACTTCCCGTACATGGAGATCCGGAGCCAAACCTCCCAACTCATTTTAGAGACTCGTTCAAGAGTTGGTTGGAATCAAACTTCTGCCATTTATTTTTAAAAAAAATCCTTATTAAGCTTGGTGCGAGTAATACACTGGGACAGAGCGCCAGTTGGCACACCCTCTTTGGTGTATTCCCCCCATTGGCACGAGGGCTGAACTGGCTGATCACGCAAAGGCCAAAAGGTCTATTTTTAGGGCTTTTTACAAGAAACTGTCTTCAGAAGAATGATTGTCCTTGTCAAGGGGGATGGCATGAAAGTGGTTTCAGGTCATGTCACTGCTCACAGGTCATGGAAAAGGCCCTTCAATGTATGGGATGGGGGATTTCAGGGATGGTGACAAATTACTATGTAACAATGTGCAAGCAGATAATCCTACAACTGATAGTCAACATCCCTTTCACCTAGAACTCAACTGGGTCTCCACTGGATCTGACATGCATGCAGCTAGTAATAGTAAATCCTTAGTTGCATGTGAGATCACTGATTGTGAATTAATGAATATTTAATTCATTGAATCTCTCACTAGTGTATCTTTAGTTACAACTAGCACAACTGAGTTTAACTCACTTAACTGAGTTAAACTATTTACAACTTGCACCAAATCATGCACCATTGCACTTCGAACTTTGTTACAACTAGAATTACTCTGCATGTCCCACCAACCAACCTCTAACTCGAAATCCACTAGCTAACTGAATTTATCACTTTCATTTAACTCATTCAAGTCCACATTGAGAATAGATTACAGTTTAATGTCCATATTAATTAAGGGATAATAAAAATAGACATGCAACCACAAATAACACTATGGGCCCCACCCTAGTCTGGGTGCTTAATGCAACTAGGTGCTGAATGCAACTAGGTGCTTAATGCACTAGGCGAGGGTGCTGAATCTTCTTGTTGAATCTCAAAATAATGTGTCCCTATAAGAATGTTATTATACCTGTCGAGGGAGTATATTGGCATTGATAAATCGTTGATTACTTATTAATTGTTTTGACCTTTTTCCATATGTGGCAGTTTAGCCAATGTTTTTTAATAACTTTGCATTTAAAATGAGGTATATTTCATTTTCCGGGTTTTTTATTGGAAGAAACTACTTGAGTTATTATTCGATCTTTTTGAGGCAAGATTTTTCAAGGTTTGTCAAGATAGCCAATTTTTTATCAAAGTTGTGGCATAATTTTTCACCATTTATGAAAATAGCCAAAATTTTATCAAAGTTGTCTATTCCTTCAAAGAGAATTTATTCAAAGATTTTATTTTCTTACAAAAAATTATTACATATTCCAAAATTTATATTTTAAACAAAGTTTATGTTTTCTCAAGCAATTTCCACCAAAGTTTTCATGAAAAACGATGTCTCACTGTATCTTGGCATGTTCACCATCTGTCATGGTTTTTACAAAGCTACAGTCCTTCCCAACACATTTCCCAACCTCTTTTTCTTTTTTGTCATTTCCCATTTTAGTGCTCTCGTCAAGAGTGCTCAAGATTGGTGGAGGGAGCAACTTGGTAAAGGGGTAAAAACATTTTCGCGCAGTAAAATGAAACGACTTTAAGAAGGACCATATCTCCTTCGCCCAAGACCATATTCCCTTCGCCCAGTTCTTTGAAGCAGCATGAAGCAACATCACTCAATACATTAAATAAGGTGAAGGAGGTTTATCATCACAATATCCCTTTCGTAGAAAAATGTAAACAAGCAAAAAAAAAATGTAGAATAGTGACGAAACAAAAGGTATTTCGTGCTCTTGCTTACAATTTGAAATTAAAAATAGGAATATATAACTGAAGTAAATTCATCAAATATACTCACAAAAGCACCTAACTCTTTTACACAATCCACTTGATTAATAATTTTAAGCAACATAGAGAAGTTCCATATGCATCAGTAGATCCTATCTCTCCAATACAAAGAAAGCACATCACCAGATATTTGAAACCTTGATGCACCCAGGTACTATAACCAAGCTCAGCCAATCAGATATACCAATCAAATCAACCTATTTCTTGGGGAGCCAAAACTACTAGAACTGAAGTGATATCTAGAGCGATATCTAGAGAAGTGAACATAGTTGAGCCTGCTCTTGAGTATATAATCAATGTGCTTGGGGGTGAACATGAATTTGAGCGGCTTAAATTTTTCATCTTAATCCAAAACCATATAACTGAGCTGCTAGCATACATGGTTGAGCACTCAATAGAGATTTAAAAGGTTAGGCTATCGCTTTGGAATTGCCTCTCCGAACATAACTTTGACATGTGACTGTACAAATGTATCCTCCAGAGGCCGGACCTAAGTGTTAGCGATACTACGGGAAGAGGTGACATAAGATTGAGAGATTAAGGAGTTGTAGATTGAGTAAGAATATGAAGCATGTAGAATATTCAATATGGGTAGGGCCAAAGGTGGTGTAAGCTTAAGAGATCAAGGAGCTATAGATTGAATAAGAATTTGCAGCATGTGCAAATCCATTTTTCATCATTGCAGGACTTAACGAAGAAAATGCATGGGCATATTTACCTTTTACCATAAAATGTGGTAACGAAATAGGAACCAAGGCATGGGAAGAGCCACTTTTCACCATCACATATGGTAACCAAGAAAGCACCAAGTCATGTAGAAATTATACAAACAATGTGTATACCAATGGATTCAATCTGATCATGCTATATGCTAAAGCAAGATACTGAATCCTTCTACAAATTAATTGCGGAAAATAAACACGATCACACAATCACACTAAGTAAAATAAAGAAGAAAATCAATTCACAACACATATTTTTTCCTAGGGAAAGCTTGCTGCTCAAAACCCCACTATCTCTATTTTATAACGAACCAAGGAATCATGAAACAATACAATGCACTCTTCTCACAAGAGTTTGATGCACTATCCTGACTGTCTCACACTGATCTGGACAAAATTGGGCTAGTATTTAGCTAATTCTCAGCCTCTTCTCAGCTTGCCTTGCTTACACAATCCCTAGGCAATTAATCTCTATTAAATAGGATAATTAGCCTTCCTTGACTGCGCAATAAATCATGGGAATCCTATGGTGTATATAATTGCGCCTGAGAAATTTGCTATAAATACAACTGATAGATAACTTCCATTTAACCTCTATCTCAACTGGGTCTTCATCAGAACTGACATGCATGCAGCTATTAATAGTAAATCATCAGTCACTTGACAGATCACTGCATGTGAATTGAATCTGATTTAATTCACTTGACCTCTCAATAGTGCAACAATCAGTTACAACTAGTTAAACTGATTTTAACTCACTTAATTGAGTTAACTGAATTCTCATGCATTAAAATAATACAGTAACTACAACTTGGACTCTAAAACAAATAGAGTCACTCTACATGCCTCACCAACCACCCTCAACTCAAAATTCATGAGCTAACTGAGTCTATCACACTCAGTTAACTATGACAAGTGATATGAGATAATATTACAATTCATTGTCCAATTTATTTAAGGGATAAATAAATTTGACATACATTTCTTCTAATTTAATTAATAATAATTAAATCAAAAGCCTCCATGGTAGCCATTTTTGGATGCCATTTTCTAGATGCCAATTTCACTGTTTCTTGTTGCAAATTTCAACAAGTCATGGGTAGAGCCACTTTTCACCATCTCATATGATAACGAAGAAAGCACCAAGGCATGGGAAAACTACAAGTGGTAAGGAAGCAAGGACCAAGACATAGGAAAAGCCACTTTGACCATGGCAAGGAGATTGCATGCAGTGGGGATGTGTTAACACATAAGGTTGCTGGTAATACGTGGTCGCATGCATGACATGTGTATTAATATAAAAACAAATTAATTTGTTTACATGGCTCCACATCCATATCAATCAGTGTTGTGATAGTATAGTATAAATTGAGAGTTATAAGGTACATGCTTACTGTAATTTTCTTCCCTTCCTATCTTTCCTTAACCTATAGCCTGTCATTGTCATCCATGCACAATTAAGAGAGAGCCCTGCCCAATTTCATCCATTATTTATTTTGGTAAAGTAATCTGGTGTAACTAGATGAGATGATTTATGCATGAGATGAAAGCATTTGGAAGGGAAATGGACATTTATCCCTATAGAGCTCCGAGCCACATTGACTACACCAAAATTTCCCTAATTACTATGGTTACATTGCCTGCTTTCTCTAGCTATTAGTAATGAAAGTCGTATGCTATGTAGAATCCAACTTAGTTGATTATGGTTATGATTACACTTAGATTAGCTAACTTGTTCAAGTGAATATGAAATAAAGAAAAGTATTTGGAGGCTAGAAACTCCCTTGGGTTAAAAATAACATTTAGGACAGGCTGGTTAAGAACCAATATCTGGGCGACACAGAAAAGTGAAATTTCTAGCAGATACTATCTCATTATTGAAGAACTCTATCAAGCCTAAACCAAGAGAACTAATGCCTTGTGTGACCAGTGGAAGAAAAAGCTTCCATCTTTGGTCCTTCTAACACCATAACCATTCTGGTGTGGGAATTCTAACCCCATAACCATTCCGGTGTGTGCTTAATATCCCTCCACTATCCAATGTTAGCTTTCACTAACATAATATTCCTACATACTTATGCATCCATATTTGTTGGCATATCCATAAGAGTGTATGATCTCATTCTTACACTCTGGCATCATCGAGGAGGGAAAATAAATTTCGACATGTTTACAATTTCCTATAGGTGTCATAAGTAACCCCAATGATGATTGAATTTATTCATAGGATATGATAAGACTGTCAGATCCCCTACTGGCTGGATAACATTTGAATCGTCCTTCCTATCTTTCTAAGCTTCTTTTCCATTCCTTCTAAACCTTATTAGTGAATATTAATGAGTAAGCATGCTGACCAGCTAGCGAGAACTAGTAGTACCAGGGTGCTTTAGCATGTAGATGATTATTATGTTGTGTACATGTAAATATGGTCACGTTGCATGAAAGTTAATATTTAACTAAATGAAATAGACACGGAGCAATTATTTAATAACATTTGTTTATTTTAATAATTACGATCATGACATGCATTGTGCCACATGTGGCCCCTATTGGGCCATGGAAATGGTATAATTCTTCTCTTTATTTCTTTAATTATTGTTGTGTTTTTAAGAAGTTTACCCTTAATTTGCAATGATTTAAGAGAAAAATGATAATGAAGCAAGTCAAATATAAATTAGTTACTTTGAGGTTTTTAGATATCAAAAAGGTTATAATTTGAGTAATTTGTTATGTAGATCATTCCAACTAAACGATTGTTGTTCCCTCGAGATATTGGAGCAAGATATTGATCAGTCGATGTCGTATTTGTGGTAGATTATAGCTTGATGCTTGAGCATGGTCAAAGAGTGAAGTCTAAGAAAATTGATTGCTACTATTCGAGGGCCTTATGGTTAAAAGAGAAATCCCGAGAATCTTTCGATTCTCAGGATAGCTCCATTTTCCATTTTTAAATGTAATATATAAGACAACAAGTAAAAAGATAGATGTTTTTCTTTACATTATTACACTTTCACTGTATAATACATACAACAATCTAAGTTTGAAACTCCTTGAGGTTCTTTTGTAAAAATATTTGAAGATAATGAATTTGCGAAAGATCTTACCTTAATCCCTTGTATTGATTTTATCTAAGGAAATACTTCTGGAGACCGTGGACCCAATCACCGGAGATTCTACTGTATGTTATGTATAATTATTAGTTGGTTACTTTTCTACATTCGCATTAATTACATTAATATTTACTTGCCTTATTTTGTGGTAGATAATCAACTGAATTATGTATCTTGTAATTCTGTTACGCATCTCCTGAAATTACTAATTGGATTGCGTTATATATCTATAAGGTGTGAGTGTGTGAATTCCATAAGTTATCCTTGAGAATTAAGAGTTTCAAGCGTTTGTATGATTTACTAGTCTTCCTTATGCATAGGGTATGTTGAAAGATAGATAAAATGGTTTGTGAATTAGAATAGTCTTTTTCCACATAACTGTAATTGTAGGAGTAATTATTTGCTGCTATCATTTATCTCTGCAACGATTGAATTGGGATGATGATTCATGTAAATTTTCTGTAGTAGTTACTTTACACTCTTTCATAATTTAAAGAATCTATTCTTGCATAGAATATTGTGTCGATAGCCTTGAAACAAAAGACGAATCCCAGATTTATAATATTAATGAAGGTAGGATTAAGTAGATTTTTAGGAGTCATCTTATTGCCCAACATTTTTGGCATCGTTTTCAGGGAGGTTGTCAATTTATAGGTTGTATCCCTGGGATGACAGGTATTGAAAAAGGAATTTAAGAACCTACACATGCAACAAGTAAAAATCTTGTGCCTAGCACCCACTTTCAGTTGATACAATTAGGTTATGTCAGTGTGTATGACTAAGAAAAAGAATAGGAATCAAGTAGTAATAGAACATAAACCAGTATCAAAAATAAAAAAAAACCAGGGACTGGTGAGCCTTGGGAGAATGACCTTCATGAACGAAATTATTTGGAAAGCCAAATCTCACACATCAGTAGGACCCTGAACAATATCTGGGAAGGGCTCTACTATAATTCCTCAAGCAGCAGAATCACCAACTACAACTCATGCTGAGATTCACAAAAAAACTGAAGGATATAAGAAAAGCTTCCAAAGAACATTTATTCAACACTCCAGTCCTTCACAAGAGGGAAATTCTTGTAATTTGAAAGAAGGGGAGGGAGAAACCAGTGGAACAGATCCACGATCCTCAGGATCCAGATCTCCTTTTATCTTGATAGAAGAAAAAACACCTGATATTCCAGACTTAGACAGTGTAGTAAAACTCCCTCAAGGCCAAGTTATATCCATAATTTCCTTGCTCAAATAATACCTCCTGATCAAGAAATCCCTGAAAATTACTCACATATTTTTTATTAGATGGAAACCCAAGGGCAACAAAACCAAACCTCAAATTGGAAGATCCTATTGTCGATCAAGTGGATAATGCCACAACGAAGGCTATCCCTTTACAGAATATCCTAACCTCACATGGGATGAAATCAGAGGATCTAGGTGTCTTTTTATTTGAGTTTGATGTTTTGTGCAGAGGGCATGATTATACCACCAATCCACATATTTTAAAATCGTTCCCTTCTACTTTGAAGGGAGAGACATTACGATGGTTTATGGGCTTAGGAGGAGGCACTATCGATTCTTGGGATGCAATAAAAATTTATTTTCCTACTAAATATCAGGATTACTGTCAATCCAGGGATCTAAAGGATGAAATTTTTAAAATGACTGCAAAAGACAATGAAACTTTAGAAGAATATATTGAGAGATTTCAGTATGACTTGCAAATATCGCCTTATACTATGTTAGGTCCCTATATTACTAGTGTAGTACCTTATTAATTTTAGTGTAGCTCCCTTATTGTTATTGTTATACCCCTGTAGTCCCATATTGTTATTATTGTGCCCCATAAAACCCCACTATTGTTATTGTTGTTCCCTTACATTATTATTGTTAGGTCGGATAGGATTATATTGTGACCCCATGGACTGCTATATATAGAAATGAGGTTTTGTCATTTGTATCATCCAATAATTTTTCATTTATGTAATGTAAAGGAGGTTTCCACTTCTAAGTGGTTGATTTCTAAGGAGTTTATCTCTTTTTTCTTCTATTTTTGGAGCTGGTTTCATAACATTTGGTATGAGAGCTTTGGATTCTAGGGTTTCCCTGCTTCAAATAGGTCATCGTGGAATTTTTGCTATAACTTTTTTTCTACAAAGGTTCAGATGCTAAAAAAACCCATTTGCAAATAAATCCTAAGGAAGTTCATGTAAAATTTCAGATCTTGGTTCAAAATATTTTCAGAGATATGATCTGTGGAAGTTAGGGTTTTTGCAGGCTCACAGATTTCATTTCAAAGAGGTGACCACGGGAAAATCGTCATAACTCTCTCTAATCATCAGATTGGAATTCTGTAAAAAGTGGTCAAAATTAAAAACACTATAGTTTTATGTATATCAATTTCAGAGTCGAAGGTGGAAATAATGACACGCGGCACATCGTACAAGTTTTCTCTACTGAACCAGTCCATAATTAGGTCATTGTGGGAGATTGGGCATAAATTCGACTTGAAGAATCCAAATCAGGTTAGACATGTGGCATTGGAAAGAGGACTCAGGAGGCTAATAAAAGATAGAAATTTAGATCTTGAAGATCTGAAATAACAAAGATAAATCAGGTTCAATATAGACCTCCTAAAAAGCAAGACAAAGGTGTGTATTTTTTAAACAAGTTTTCATAACATATGTTTGAAAAATCAGTTTGAAGTGATTCCAAGGGCATATTGAAGCATATATATTAGTATTGAGTTATATAATTCCTCCCAAAAATAATTCCACTCCCATTAAGCCCTCAGAAAGCTACACTATGACGCACGAAGAGGAAGAATTGGAGTATGATATATCAAAATTACGGTACCAAGTGTAATAAACTTCGATCTTACAAAGAGAAATAAAAGATGACATAGATGGTTTAAAAGCAAAAATGAAGGCTAAGTTGGAAAATTTGAAGGATCAAATGAAAGCTAATGTGGATGATAATGTAGTGGAAGATCACATCAAGCATCAACAAGAAGTTCTCCAACTCTCAAAGGATAACCTAAATTTGGTGCAGAATCGAATGAAACAACATGAAGATCAACATCGCAGCGAAAGAAGTTTTGAAGCAATCACAGAAACAAGAACTCAAAAAATATGAAATTGATCAATTTCAGAGTATCTTAGGAAGTGGAAAAACTAAATTGTTGAATATTCCACATGGGAGGATGAGAATTTTATATAGAAGCATCAAGAAATAATCAAGCATTGAGGACAACACTTGTTTGAAGGAGAGGGGCATGTTAGGTCCAATATTATTGTTAGTGTAACCCCGTTATTGTTATTGTTGTACCCCTGTAGTCCCCATATTATTATTATTGTGCCCCATAAAACCCCACTATTGTTATTGTTGTTCCCTTACATTATTATTGTTAGGTCGGCTAAGATTATATTGTGACCCCATGGACTCCTACATATAGAAAGGAGGTTTTGTAATTTGCATCATACAAGAATTTTTAATTTATGTAATGTAAAGGAGGTTTCCCCCTCGAAGTGGTTGATTTCCAAGGCGTTGATCTCTCTTTTCTTCTATTTTTGGAGCTGGTTTCATAAAATTTGGTATCAAATCTTTGGATTCTAGGGTTTTGCTACTTCATCATGGAATTTTCACCATAAATTTTTTTCAAGGTTCAGGGGCTAAAAAAAACAACCCATTTACGAAGAAATCCTTAAGAATTTTGTGTAAAAATTTCAGATCTTTGTTCACAATATTTTTGGAGATATGATCTGTGGAAGTTATGGTTTTTGAAGAATCTCAGATTTCATCTCAAAGAGGTGACCTTGGGAAAATCGTCATAACTCTCTCTCTGAGCATCAGATTGGAATTCTGTAAAAGTGGCCAAAAACACAAATATTTTAGTTTTTTGTGTATCAATTTCAGAGCCTAAGTAGGAAATAGTGACATGTGGCACACCGTACAAATTCGCTCTACTGAACTCGTCCATAATTAGGTCATTGTGGGAGATTGGGCATAACTTTGTCTTGAAGAATCAAAATCAGGTCAAACCCATGGCATTAGAAAGAGGAATAAAGGGGCTAATACATGATAGAAATTCATATATTGAAGATATGAAATAATAGAGATAAATCAGGGTCAATATAGACCTCCTAAAAAGCAAGAAAAAGATGTGTATTTTTTAAACAAGTTTGCATAACATTTGTTTGAAAAAATAGTTTGAAGTAATTCCAAGGGCACATTGAAGCATATATATCAATATTGAGTTATACAATGCCTCCCAAAAATAATTCCATACCCATTAATCCCTCAGAAAGATATATTATGATGCATGAAAGGAAGAATTGCAGTATGATATATCAAAATTATGGTACCAAGTGCAACAAATTTCGATCTTACAAAGAGAAATCAAAGATGACATAGGCGGTTTAAAAGCATAAATGAAGGCTAATTTGGACGGGTTTAAGGATCAAATGAAAGCTAATATGGATGATAAAGTAGTGGAAGATCACATCGAGCATCAACAACAAGTTCTCCAACTCTCAAAGGATAACCTAACTTTGGTGCAGAATCGAATGAAACAACAGAAAGATCAACATCACAATGAAAGAAGTTCTGAAGCAGTCACAGAAAAAAGAACTTAAAAACTACAAAATATATTAATTTTAGAGTATCTCAGCAAGTGGAAGAACTTAACCATTGAATATTCCACATGGGAGTATGAGAATTTTATACAGAAGCATCAAGAAATAATCAAGCGTTGAGGACAACACTTGTTTGAAGGAGAGGGGCATGTTAGGTCTCTATATTACTAGTGTAGTCCCTTATTATTGGTAGTGTAGCCCCCTTATTGTTATTTTTGTACCCCTGTAGTCCCCATATTGTTATTATTGTGCCCCATAAAACCCCACTATTGTTATTTTTGTGCCTTTACATTATTATTGTTAGGTCGGCTAGGATTATATTGTGACCCCATGGACTCCTATACATAGAAAGGAGGTTTTTTCATTTATATCATCCAAGAATTTTTCATTTATGTAATTTAAAGGAGGTTTCCCCCTCGAAGTGGCTTATTTCTAAGGTGTTGATCTCTCTTTTCTTCTATTTTTGGAGCTGGTTTCATAAAATACTACCTTACCAAAAGAAGTACTGAAAGCTGCTTTAATAAAAGGCATGGAAGAGGAGTGGATAGAAACATTGAATTTAATGGGAAAATGTGATATATATGAAGAAGATTATGATAATATTGTTATGTTGTGTATCAGTTGTTCATGTGGTAGTACAAGATCTAGATTTGGAATACGGGGTCCTCTCACCTGAATCAACAAGACCACGGGTGGTGGTGTAACACGAACATAAATTGGTAGTCTTTTAGAAGATTTTAAAATTGACATCTTGGGCACATTGACTATGAAGTTATATTTTTTACATGCTAAACAGAAGCAAGCGGAATCAGATCAAGCATTGGCCATATTCTGTCCATGTTGCCAAAAGAAAAACATTGAAAGGGAATGCCTGCTGGACATGGTTCAAAGCTGTGCTATTTTCACCAAATAACATACACAAAACAATGTTTGTCGCTCCCAGGAATAAAAGTTCTAATTAA
The DNA here is from genome assembly GCA_034641835.2 of Pinus albicaulis. Lineage (NCBI taxonomy): Eukaryota > Viridiplantae > Streptophyta > Pinopsida > Pinales > Pinaceae > Pinus > Pinus albicaulis. The sequence continues at coordinate 24,232 of JAXQQM020061419.1, read as the reverse complement.
ATAAGTCGAGGAGGAAATATAACCTATATACCTGATGGCTCAACGTTGGCAATGGAAATCACACCCTTTAGGTATGATGCAAGAATCCTCCTTATTTTATTCTGGACAGTGTGTTCCACAACAAAATCTTTGAAATGCATGGTAGGGACAATCACCCTTCAATACCGCTTGGAAATCCCAATCATATCCTACATCACCATGGCCGAATCAATCATTTTATAGATCAAGATGGCCAAATTCGCAATATCCTACCCCATTATGGCAGAATCCAGTTAATAATTCCTATCCCTCGCAATGGTCGAATACGTCTGTGCAGAATTCAATGTAGCCTCAAACTTGGCAGTGCCCTACGGGATTGGTAAATCCACCCCTAGGGACGATCCCTCGATATCAACCTACATTGCAAGCTCCATTTCAATTTCCTTCTAATCCTCAACCTTTGATGCCTCCTCAATTTCCGACTCAGCCAAATCCTAACCCCAACAATAGACCTGTCTAACACGTGCAAATTATTGAAAATTAAGTTTATGAAATAAACCCCTTATGATGTAATGAGCTCCAACTAAGATCTGGATGTATTATTTCTCCTGAAGAAAATTAGAATGATAAAGAACAAGAAAACAATAAAGAAGAGAAAACTATGATAAATCCTTCGACTGTGGTTATCTCAGAAAAATAACCTACAGGAAACACAGTCGAGCAACAAGAATCTGAGAAAGTCATAACTACTTCCCCTCCATTCCTTGAGAGACTCATGATAACTAAACCAACCATCTACCTTGAGTTTGACATTGTAGGTGAATTGAAAAATCAGTGTATAAAAATTCCACTCTTGTAGACAATACAAGATATCCTAATTTATGCCAAGACGATCAAGGAACTATGTGGTAAAAATCCTGGGAGAAAAATAAAATATCCACGCATATTTCACGTTGTAGGAACATTATCTAACCTTATTTTAGGAAAACAAGTTCTTGTTAAATATGAAGATCTAGGAAGTTCGGTTGTAACTATCCAAATACAAGGCTACACGTTTCCAAACACATTGGTATACCTGGGAGCATCTATTAACCTTTTGACCTACGAAACCTGTAACGTCTTGGGTATTACAAATTTAAAACCAACCTTGACCCTACAATAATTAGATGATAGGTCAGTGGTCAAGCCTGAAGGAAATTTAGAAGACATTACTGCCTTTGTAGACTCCTGGGGATATCCTATAGACTTCATGCTCATCAACCCAAGAATTAGACTAGATGGACATCCATTAATACTAGGAAGACCGTGGTTAGAAACGACATATGCATATATAGGATGTTGAACTAGAAACATGATGATCGCGAAAGGAAACATTCTCAAAACCTTATTATGCATCCTCTTGCTAAACCTAGTTCGCCTGCTATAAACTTTCAATTATGCCCATTTAGATATCAAGAAGAAAATCTGTGCTCTCCACTTTCCTTAGATGAAGCTATGGGACTTAAAAATAAATTAGAAGACGATGTAATAAACAACTTTATCAATAAACCATTTGTTATCCATTAGGGGAATTTTGAGGTCTAAATTGGGCATCCAAGGAAATTATAAAATAATAGTTGAAATAATAAAATAATATTTGATTACATCATCAAATTTTAGAGGCAAAAAATAAAAAACTACTTTTTCAACTCATATTTTCAACTTATCTCCCCAATATTTTGCTCAAATTTCAAGCAAGAGTACTTGTTGGATGAAAAATTTAATTCTTCATCTAAGGAGTACCCATGTTGCATACTTTCGATGGATCCTGCTATACGAAAAAATGAGAAATACATTAAAAACGTGATTGCAATCATGTTTTTTCATGTATTTCTCATTTTTCGTGTAGGAGGGTCCATCAAAAGTATGCAACATGGGTACTCTTGGATGAGGAATTAAATTTTGCATCCAATGAGTGCTCCTGCTCGAAAATAGAGTAAAAAATTTGGGAGATAAGTTGAAAATACGAGTTGAAAAATTAGTTTTATTATTTTATTATTTCTTAATTTTTTCACCCTTTTACTTAAAAAATGGTGAATCATCCCCCATGGTTGACATCATCATATTGAATCCTATTGGTTCTTATAAAGTTTATTTTGGTTGTACATTTTTCTTACAAGGTCCATTTTAGTCTTCAAAATTCCCCTAATGCGGAAACCTGGCATGCCAAATGCTAAAAGCTCTACTTGGTAATGATGCACAAGGAAACCCCTTAGAAAATTTAAATGAAAATCATATTCCCACATCTGATATCCATAAAAACATTCCAATTGAAATAGAACCAGGAAAAACCCTTAATATTAATGTTGGTTTGGAAAAACATCAACAACATACATTAATTCAGATTTTGCCTAAATACAAGCAAGCTTTTTCCTGGGAATATTTAGATATGAAAGGTCTTGACCCGCAGCTATGTACCCATCAAATTTATATCGAAAAATATGCTCGTTCTATCTGGAAGCCCCATAGGAGATTGAATGTGCACCTTAGGGATATTGTGAAACAAGAATTGTAGAAATTGCTGGATGTAAACTTCATATACCCAATTTTAGATATCTAGTGGGTTGCCCCATTAGTATTCGTCCCTAGGAAAAACGAGAAATGGAGAATTTGTGTATATTATAGAGAACTTGATAAAGCTACCCAAAAACACCATTTTCCCCTTCCTTTCATAGACCAAGTCCTTGATACTTAGCTGGGAAGAAATTATTTTCTTTTCTAGATGGTTTCAGTTGTTACAAATAAATTTAGATTTCTCCAGAAGATCAAGATAAAACCATGTTTACCTGCCCATGGGGTGCATTCGCATACAAAGTTTTAGCCTTTTGACTGTGAAATTCTCCAGTGACATTCCAAAGAGAAATATTGAATATTTTTCCCGACCTAATCAATGAAGGACTTGAGTTGTATATAGATGATTTCACCCTGTTTGGGGATGACTTTGATGAAGCTTGGAAAGTTTAGAAAAAATCCCTCAACGATGTATTGCTACTAGATTTGTTTAAGCAATGAAAAGTTCCATATGATGATGATTGAAGGTGTAGTTTTAGGTCACTATATTTCTGTTGCAAGGATTCAAGTGGATCCAACCAAAATTGAGGTAATCCTTTAGTTACCTACACCTCGCACACAAATTGAGGTATGTAGTTTTCTCGGTTATGCAGGGTAGTATCGCAGATTTAGAGAACAATTTTCAAATATAGTTGCACCTTTATATACTTTAACAGGAAATGTCGAATTGAATGGTCTGACAATTGTCATGATTCGTTTCCATATCTCAAGAAACTCGTTTCAACAACACCAGTATTAAGAGGACCAAAATGGGAGCTACCTTTTCACATCTCCTCGAATGCATTAGGCATAGCCATAGGTGTTTTTATTGGACAATAAGAAGAACAGAAACCTTATGTTATTGATCTTAATATGGGCAAACTCATTTTGTTGTGCTAGCTCCCTCATCAGCATAAAATAAATGTGTTTAGTATCGTATCAAGTTAGCCAATTGTAAAGGGGTTTATGTGTCAAGCTTTAAGTGTATTTTATGAGAAATTTATGAGTTAATAAGCTGTTAAAAACACATGTACAACAAGTGAATTTCATAGAGATAAAACAAAGGAAACACATTACACCATAGCTGATAACGTAGTTCACCCCTCCTGGGCTACATCTCCATGGACCTGCTTCAATTGGATATGCCCTCTTTAGATTGATGGTAAATTCTCTAATTACATGCACGTAAAGTGCTCCAATGTCTTTGCAAACTACTCCATTGGATTAAGAAGACCCAAAAACCTCAAAATATACTCTTCAAGCTGTAAAAATGGTCTTCAGCTGATCTAGGCATGACCTCCTCTCCTGGTGACCCTAGGCCTATTTAATCTTAAAAGTGGAAAAGTCACTTACAAAAATGCTCCAACACCTCTGAAACCTGCACCATGATGCTCAGAGCATCCAAATCATCTACAAATGACTCTTCTTGAGCCCAATTTGGTTGAAATATACTCCAGTTATGCCTCATTCAATTCTGGCCTAGGAAACCCCACTAAAACTTGAGAAACTCCAGTTAAGTCCATCAAAACTGGAGGTGGCGAAGAAATTTCGGGCTCCACCAAACATGCCGCCGAATTAAACTTCATCTTAATTAGTTTAAGTGTGATTTTAATTAGGGATAAACCTTTGGTTTAGCGCTAATCGCGCTCCTTAACCAAATCCAAAGGTGATATAGATTAGCGCGATTAAGTATTAGTTAATGGTAATTAAACCACACTTAAACATTAATCCCATGCATTAATATAGTGTTCCACTCTGTGTTCATAGTGAAAATTCCTGTGGGGAGGGTGTTTTCCCACGGGGTTGGCCCCCTCCTATCCCCCACTAGTCAAACTATATGTATTGAAATATAAACCGCAAACGTAGATTGTTAAGTCCTAAGGCGGTGGTATAGTGGTAACATGGTGCGTTCTATGGGGGGAGGTCCTGGGGTCGAGCCCCGACCTCTACCTAACCTATGCATATAAGCTTTGCTGCCCAATATAACACTAAGCAAACCTTTGAATATAAATGCAATTCGGACTTTGGAAACATATAACCCGAACATCGATAATGAAATTCAGAATTCGATATCTCTCTCTCTCTCTCTCTCTCTCTCTCTCTCTCTCTCTCTCTATATATATATATATATATATATATAATGTGCCCACCTTTGATAATTCAAAAATTTGACCTTGGCATAAAATTGAACCTTGGAAGGGGGCACGTGGTGGCCTCCCGGCTAGCCACGTGTCCCCATGCCATTGGTTCCTTCCCAAAACCAATCAAAACACCAAAAATGACCCACTTAGACCAAAAACCACAAATTGACACTTGGCATAGTGTCATTGGGAAAAATTGGAGAAATATTCCCAATTTTTTACCTTTGACCCAGTTTGACCCCTTTTTTTATAAATTCGCCTGTTTAGCACGATGATAAGCAGGCTCTAACTTCCTCATACAGACTCTATTTTGAGTGAAACGAATTGTGCTGAATGCCTGGTGATGGGACTGATCCAGTCGTTCTAGTTTAGTGCAATTTCGATAACTTTGATTTTTTTTTCAAATTTTTTCCCTAATCCAAATTCAATCACTCCTTCCCACTGACAGGTTTTTGGACCCACAAAAGCTGGTTATTTTATGAGAGATGAATACTCATATATTTCCCAAGTTCCATCATCTTGATTCTACTTGGAAAAATCTCCATGACAACCACTTGGGTTTACTAACATGCCTTGCCTTACAAATGGCTTGGCGCTTCAACCAATCTCCTCCTTTTGCTATTGACCCAATCCAACACTTTCTAGCTGCATGCTGATTTTTTAAACACCTTGTTGTACCAAAGTGATCCCTCAGTTCTTGGAAAACCAAATGATGGCTTTCCCACTGAGAATCATGTTCCTCCTTTGCAAAAACACATGCATTCAATACAAGCTTCTCCTTAGAAACCACTTTTCCAATTTAAGCCCATTTGACTGAACTACATCAATGAGTTTCAATATCAGTATTCTCAAAAAAATAAATTACAATTCTCTTACCTCCACGGTTCCAAATTCCACATCTGGAAGAATGCATTTGCCATCTCTTTCACTTCTTGGCATCATGCACCATGTGGTCTACAAAAGGACTGTTGTTTTTGCTGCAAAAATCCTTATTGAGGATAAAATCCAAAAGAATTTGATATAAATAAATACAAGTTTCACGTGGTGAATTCTTGTAGAAATTGAATGTTGAACACATTTGTACATACAAAATATGCTGCATTACTCATGCAACAATTTTCAAAAAAAAATCTGACATAATCAAAGAGAAATGCATTTTTAGAACATGGAGAATGTTGGAGCGGGATCCCCTGAGGCACAAGTTTCAAAGCTCCCTTTTTGGATAATGTTGTATGTGCGCATTGCGTAAAGGAAGTCAAGGGGATTTGGGGTGGTCAAAGTTCCCTATTTTTTTGTAAATGGACTTAAATGTAAATTGTGGGCCTCAAACCATGGTTTGAGACCATAGTATCTACGCGCTAGGCACATATAAATAGATAGAATATGTCTAAGCTAAGTAGTTCATAATGGTGAAATATAGTTTATGTTTTTGCTTGCAAAGAGTTTGTAAGAGTCTCGTCAGGTTAGGGTTGGGTAAAAGGCTCCTGCCAGCTGTGTGCATGGAGACCTAGTCCTAGGCGTGCGGACTCCACTGGCTGTGTGCAGGGAAGGGTTTGGTAAGGGTTTTGTGTAAAGGATTGATGCACTAAATGATATATCTGGAGATAATATAAGGAACTATTTTGGCAAACCTCTTGTGTCATGCATCTGTGCTAGTTATTATTGTGCTTTGTTGAGATCGCACTGTTCTAAGCTGCTTATAATCTATTGCACAAGATATATGGATAAATTATGATTAAATGCTGATAAATAATAGATCTGTTTAAGTCTTTGTTGCACTGTGACTTGGATCGACTTCTGTTATGTTTTTCTGCGCCAAAGTGATAACGATTATGTGATATTCTGTTAATATTTGTGCATTCTTTGTTCACACATCTGTATAAGTTTGCTTCAGGTTTTTTCTCAGGACCACTCATTAGTCTCTCCCTCAGGGTGTGGAAACCTGGTTCCAACACCCCCCCATAAACCTCTGGTTCCAACACCCCCTATAATGCTTTAGGTGAGACTTTGGTACGCGCAAGTAGGTCAAGGGCCAATAGTTGGAGGTTTGTTGGTTTTATCCATAAAATATGAACCTGGGTCAGGACCCCTCAAGCCAACAAATGGTTCCGTTTTCAGGACCGAGATCTTCATTTTTATGGAAATTTGATGCTGTAGCAACCCTCACAAAACAAATTATAGGATTGGCTGGATAGAAAGATCCTGGAATTTTCACTTCAAGAGAATAAGAAAAATAAGTTATTTTCTAAACAGTTAGTTGGAAAATATATTTATACAAAAGTGCATGAAATTTCCTTTAGTTCCTTTGCATACAAGCTTTATGAGTGGTTTTTGCGCTTAGTTGAATTCCATCGCTGTATAAGAGACGACCCAGTCACTAAGTGGACTTATGAATTGATCCAAAAAGTAGAAAATTTTGATAATAATATCACTCATGTGGTAGATCATTAGATCAACCGGCTCTTGGGTGGCTTTGTGACTGAATTTGCGATTGATCAGTTTGTGTCCTACTCTGAAGCAGAGAGAATATTTTTCAAAGGCCCTAGAGGTAATTTCCTACAATCATTGCAATTGTCGCTAAAGATGTTATTGTGTGAAAAGGGTTGTCTATGAGAACACAATACTTGAATGCATCAGAAGGGTTCAGCTACGCGCAGTGGAAAAATTTACCATGAAGAGTCTGAAGAAGTCCCTCATAGCCCTCTGAAGCTTAGATTTGATAATGAGCCTCAACTAGAAACTTCTAGCTCAAGTGAACTTGACGAAGAAATATTTTTCTAGCAGAGACCTTTAAGTTTGTTTCCTACCCCATCCAATCCATTTATGTCATTGCACCAGAGACCACCTACTCCACCGAACAGTCAATCTCCTCCTCCTCTCCCAGAAGTAGCCATGGTCGCGTCATTGAAGCTACCTAATTTCAAGGGTATCAGGAATGAGGACACCAAACACTTCTAGTTTGTGACTGAGGCTATGTGGCAGGTGCAGGAGGTTCACAGTAATGATATCCAGAAAGCGCAACTCACTACTGCCTTCCAGGATAGAACATTGGATTGGTATATAAGGTATGCTCAAGATAACCCTGCCGCTACCTTGCAACAGATAAAGACTTCCATAAAAGAGCAGTTCAAAAAGCCTAAATCATATTCACAACTCGTAATTGAGATGAAATATATCCACCAAGAGGTTAATGAGTCAGTATGGAAAGCAGGCCAATGGTTGAAGCATGTCATCAGGGATGGAGGGTTCATCATTGACGATGCACAACATAAAGAATGGTTCATTGCTATGTTGCTCCCCCATCTGCGCCAACCAATAGGAGAAAAAAAATATTGGCACATTAGCTGAGGTTGTAGAGGTCGTAATGAAATTAGAAGCTACCCCAACACCTGTTGAGCTTGGGGCCCAAAAAATACGGAATCAGCTAGAAGCCATCCACTTGTAAATTCAAATCCTGTGCAACGATAAGGGCAAGGAAACGTGCACATAGTTCTGTTGTATAAAATGAAATTATTTCGGGCACCATAAGGATCAATGTCCTGTTTTCACTAATTATTTGAATTCCGGAGGTCCCAACCCCTTGAAGAGCCCTGTCTGGTGTACAATCTTCCAGGTTGCTGGATTGCATGACATAGATTCCTGTCCAAGGATTGGGAAGTACTAGCCTGACCTAAAGCAGTTGTTTTTCAGGTTCTATTCGCCATTAGGGCAGGATGAGTAGCGTTGTCACACCTATGAGATGATGATGGATAAATCTAAAATATACAGGGTGTAGGCTAATTCCTTCTCACCAGAATCCCCTTCTAGGTGCAAAGGATCTCCGGGCAGAGGAATAGGTTGAGGAGGTGGATCATCCGGTCGAGGAAGAGAACAATTCCTTTGTTATAATTGCGGGGATGCTGGAAATTATGCGCGCGATTGTCCAAATCCTCGCCATTCTTGCAGGTATTGTAGGAAACTTGATCATGTGCTTGAATATTTCCCTATCCTAATTGCTAAAATGTAGGAAAGAAAGATGCAGACCCCAACACATAATTTTCATATGGTGCACGTTGAAGCCCGTGGGGAGGATCCAAGTGTGAATGTAGTAACAAGGAGCAGCATAACTACCAATGAAGATAAGGAAAAGCAATCAGCTACATATATCTAGATCTATAAAGTGCAAGAGCATAAAACATGATTTGATCTTTAGTGCACAAAAGAAACCTTTATTTAGGCATGGAAATAATTCACCGAGGGTGGTGGATCAACATCAAGTAGAACGTTGCAAGGCACTGGAAAAAATGAAGAGATTAAACCCTTCCTACAAGCATGTATGAAATTACTGTGCAACAAGAAGGCAATGGAGAATTTGTAGGCTCTCATAAATAATTGCGTAGAAAAGGGACCACTAATGGTAGAGCAGCATGCCATCAATAAAATCTACAAAAACAAGAAAATAACAGGTAGAGAGATGTGCCTGACTGCGCAAATAAGAGCTTATGAGATGGACCAGGTAATTATTGATCTAAGATCAGATACTAATGTTCTACCAAAACAAATATGGAAGTGCATGGGCGAACCCAAGCTAGAATTCTCCACGATCCAACTGTGCATGGCCAATCAGCAGAGGATCATTCCCCTGGCGCAGTTGCCTCAAGTCTTAGTCAGTATTGAGGGCATCAATGTGAAAGCCAACTTTAAAGTGATAGAGATCGTGGATGATACATATCCCTATCCTGTGTTGTTGGGATTGGATTGGGCTATTGACATAGATGGTGTCAGAGAGTTGAAGAAAAGAAGGATGGAGTTTGTGAATAATGGATCTCAAGTTATCATCCCTCTAGACCCTGCCGAAGGACACAGATATACGAAGCCTCTGCACATAGAGGAAAAAATTGCGCAAATATATAACCTAAGCTTGCACAAAGAGGATTGGATTAACCGACAGTAGATGGAAGTCTTAAGTGAGAGAAGGAAAAATCTTGTTTTTTAGATTCTGATGAGCGGTTCGTGAATTGGCAGAACCGATTGCATGAGGTGTATGCGTTGCACTGTAATCGTGTGACTAGATACCTATGCTGTATAAAATCAAAGGTATGTAATCTAAAACACTATGATGTTTCATCTGATGTGAATAGGTTTATCATGAAATTGGAGGTGATTTTCCCGAAGAATAAAGATTTCATGCTTTGAATCTGGGGTTGTGCGCTAATACCGCCCGTTGGTGGGAGACCCATAAGAACAACCTGCACACATGGGATGAATGTAGTAGAATTATGCAGTTGCACTTTGAGCAGCCCACTGCCCAAACAATCGAGGTTTTTTGTGGCCAGGGTGATCAGCGTAAACACCTGGCTACGATGATGGAGGTATGGGATAAGAAGCCCAGGTTAGAGTCGGCTCACATGTTTATTCATGCATTGGGACCAATCCCTACTGCTTGGTATTTGGAGACGGAGATAGAGCTGCATCGAGGAACTCTCAATTGGGTTACAATGATGGAAAGCTTTCTGTTAACCTTTATCTTGGCCAGTGGATTGGATGGATTGGACGAAGCCTTGCAGGATATTGAGGCAGTTGTCTTTGATGAATCCTGGCCATGGGTGGAATGTGCTTCACAGATGCAGGACATTGTAAACTATCAGAATATTACCATTGAAGAACATGACAAGAACCCTAGGAATATCCTGATCCCTGAATCTGAGGGCTAGCGCGCAGTGGCTGACCCCTCACTCACTGCACCTGACGTAACAAAGACATTAAATATTAGACAAGTGAATATTAGCTCCGAAGAACAACCTAAACTGTTGAATAGTGGAGACTATTGGGATGATGATACTATAGGTAAAGTTGCCAAGTTGCTGACAGAATACCAAGATTTGTTCCCTACAAATTTTTTCGAACTGAAGGGAATCATCGATGAACTTGGGGATATGAAGATCACCTTGATGCCGGATGTGCAATCGGTCAAACAATTCCCATATAGGTTGAATCCCCGGTATAAGCTGAAGGTGAAAGAATAATTTTACAAAATGGTTGCGACAGGTGTCATTGAGCCAGTAGAAGAAACTGATTGGGTCAGCCCTATGGTAGTGCAAGACAAGAAGACTAAGGGAGAAATCTGGATCTGTGTCGATTTGCGCAAAATAAATGATGCTTGTGTTCATGATCCATTCCCTACCCCATTATCTGGTGAAATCTTGGATAATTTTGGTGGCCAAGAGGCCTATTCCTTTACCGATGGGTTTTCTGGGTATCATCAAATCCGGATTGCGCCGGAAGATCACAGTAAAACTACCTTTTATATGGAATGGGGGTCTTTCCAATATACAATAATGCCATTTGGATTGAAGAATGATCTTGCTATTTTCTCGCACTTGGTTGTAGCCGCCTTCAAATAATTTATCCACAAGTTCTTAGAAGTATATTTTGATGACTGTACTGTATTTGGACCCTTGAAGAACCATGTCTCAAAATTGCACCTCATGTTGGACACTTGTATAAAATACCAAATATCCCTGAACTTGAAAAAGTGTATCTTCTGTGTATCATTTGGGATGCTGCTGGGACATATTGTGTGTCAACAAGGGTTGATGGCTGATCCTGCCAAGATCACAGTAATGGTTAATCTGGAGGTGCCCGCGAACGTGAAGCAATTGCACTCGATCTTGGGGCTTACTGGGTATTACTGGAAATTTATTCAGGGCTATGTAATGATCACTGCACCTATGGAAAATATACTAAAAAAGGATGCAACATTTTGCTAGGATGATGAGTTTTAGAAAAGATTCGAGTTTCTAAAACAAAATATGGTTATTGCACCCATACTGGTCTTCCCAGATTGGTTGAAATAATTCCATGTACATCTAGATGCATCATGCATTGCACTCGGAGCCGTGTTAGCGCAACCAGGCATAGGAGAAATAGATCACCCCCTTTCCTATGCCAGTGGAAAACTATTAAGCGTAGGGCAGAACTATTAAACCACAGAACGAGAAGGGATAATTATGGTGTATGTGTTGCAGAAGTATTGCCACTACTTGTTAGGAGGCCACTTTAAGATGTTCATTGACCATTGTGCTTTGAAATAGCTGGTAAAAAATCATGTTTTGGGGGGGGGGGGGGGAAGATATGTTGATGGCTTTTATTGCTTCAGGAATATGATTTTTATATTGTGGTAAACCCAGGATGCCTAAATGTCGGGCCAGATCACCTGTCGCGCATTGAAACTAGTGAAGAACCGACCAACCTGGAGGATGGATTTCCCGACACGCAGCTATTCAATAAAGGTGGTTGATGATAATTTCCTGAACATCATTCAGTTATTGACTATGGGACGTGCACCTGCTGAATATATAGTCCAGCAAAATAAAGAACTTGTAGCACGCACAACTTATTTCACCATCATTGCTGGAAAATTGTACAAACTAGGTGTAGATGAAGTGTTGCGCAGGTATGTCCTTGAGTATGAGATATGCACACTTCTGGATGAAGCCCATGGAGGAATTGTTTGGGGTCACTACGCCGGTAAGGCGACGACATAAAATATTTTGTGAGCTAGCTTCTGGTGGCCCACGCTGCATAATGACGCTGATGCACATTGCCACGCATGCGATGTTTTCCAAAGGATAGGAAAGCCATCGCGCTGAGATGAAATGCCCCTGCATCCCCAGATGGTCATGCACGCTTTTGAAAAATGGGATATTGATTTTTTCAACTCTATCAATCCCCCTGGAAAGTGTAGTGGCGCACACTACATCATCACATCAAAGGATTATGTCACCAGATGGGCTGAAGAAAAATTGTAAGGGACTGCACTGCGGATATCGCCACGCAATTCATATTTGAAAAAATTGTGACATGGTTTGGTTGCCCCAATGTTCTGATCAACGATTGGGGAACAAAAATTTTCAATGAAACCATCGAAGCACTCACAGAAGAGTTCAAGATGCGCCATCAAAAGAGTACCCTGTACCACCCACAGGAAAATGGCGTGTTTGAAGAATTCAACAAAATATTGGAGGCAATGCTCACTAAGGTATGTAATGCTAACATAAATGATTGGGATGAACAAGTACCTATGGTTCTCTAGGTGTCCAGGACGACCAACAAGAGTTTGATGGGACAGACACCTTTCAGACTGGTGTATGGGCAAGAGGTTGTGTTTCCAATGGAATTCATCATCCCCAGTCTCTGCATTGCAACATTTACAAATATGGTAGAAGAATATGCTCTGGCAGAATGGTTGGCACAGATGCTTGCTCTGGAAGAATGCTAGTTTATTACAAATTATCACCAGCAAGTCTAGAAGGCGCACAAAAAAGCATGGCATGATCGACACATCAGACATGAGGTATTCTAGGTCGGGGATTTGGTCTTATTATATGACAGTAAGTTCGCGTGCCACCCAAGGAAATTGCGAATGCACTGGCTTGGACCCTATGTTTGAAGGAAATCATTGATTCCAGTGTTATACACATGGCCACCTTGAATGGTCAATTCCTCCCTACATATGTTAATGGAAGTCGCCTGAAGCCATACAGGGAAAACCCTGCGCCCACACCTAAGTGACTCAAGATGAGTCACATGTTTGTGTTAGGGGCCTATTGGAGTGGGGTCCCCTGAGGCAAAGTTTCAAAGCTCCCTTTTTGGATAATTTTGTATGTGTGCACTGCACAAAGGAAGCCAAGGGGCTTTGGGGTGGTCAAAGTTCGCTATTTTTGTGTAAATGGACTTAAATGTAAACTGTGGCCCTCAAACCATGGTTTGAGGCCATAGTATCTGCACACTAGGCACATATAAATAGATATAAGATGTCTAAGCTAAGTAGTTCATAACTGTGAAAGATAGTTTATGATTTTTCTTGCAAATATTCTGTAAGAGTCTCATCGGGTTAAGGTTGGGTAAAAGGCTCCCACTTGCTATGTTCTTGGAGACCTAGCCTGGCTGTGTGCAGACTTCGCTGGTTGTGTGTGCGGAAGGGTTTTGTAAGGTTTTGGTAAGGGTTGTTGTGTAAAGAAGATTGATGTACTAAATGATATATCTAGAGATAATATAAGGAACTGTTTTGGCGAACCTTTTGTGTTATGCATTTGTGCTGGTTATTATTATGCTTTGTTGAGGCCGCACTGTTCTAAGCTACTTATTATCTATTGCACAAGATATCTGGAGAAATTATGATTAAATGATGATAAATAATAGATTTGTTTAAGTCTTTGTTGCGCCGTGACTTGGATCGGCTTCTGTTATGTTTGTCTGCGCCAAAGTGATAGCGATTTTGTGGTATTTTGTTAATGTTTGTGCATTCTCTGTGTGCACATATGTATAAATTTGCTTCGGGATTTTTCTGAGGACCACTCATTAGTCTTTCCATCAAGGTGCGGAAACTTGGTTCCAACACCCCCCCCATACTGCTTCGGGTGAGACTTTGGTCTGTGCAAGTAGATCACTACCGAAAGGGCCAGTATTTGGAGGGTTTTTTGGTTTATCCATAAAATCTAAACATAGGTTAGGACCCCTCAAGCCAACAATGAACTTGACACCCAAATTTCCATTAAAATTGACTAACAACCAAGCCAAACTAGCATAAACATGCTAAAGAAAACATTGTTTCATGTAAGTTATTTATTCATGAATTATCACTTTTACAAATTTCCCACTATAGGGATATGAAACTAGTGCAAACAAAGACCTACAATCTTCAACTGGACAAATAGTCTGAAAATTTCTTACCCAACATGGTGATTGAATCCTCTACTTGAACTTTTCCTTCTTTTGAAGTTGCTTCATGGGTGGTTGCATCTTGCAGCAATTTTTCTTTTGTCACTTCCTTTTCCGGTGCTTGCATAACTTGGTTACCTTTTCGAGGATGAAGTTGTGGAAATAATTTCCAACGCTTCTCAATCCAATTCCCACTGATATTACAGTGAGTGAAAAATTTCCTTTGAGCTCTTCTTGGTTCACATGCCTTTTTCTTTGATTGAGTTTTCCTCTTCTCGTTCTCAATCTCAAGAGACATAAAAATATTCTTGATGATGGATTTTCTTTTGTCGCAATCATCTACACAATGGTTAGAATAATTTCAAAAAGTGCATGGAGGCATTCTCCTCAACATGTCACTCAAATCAGTAATTTGTTTTCCTTTAGGAGAAGCATTTAAATTAATAGGACGAGTATACCTTTTATTGGTGTCCTTTAGCTTATGATTCCTAGATGATGAACTTGCATGGCCATGAGAACTTGCATCAGCTTCTTCTTCAACCTTTCCATCTCTCTCTTGAGATATCTTCAAGTCTCTTTTATATTTGGAGAACCAAACAGATACTGGCTCTAGACGCAAAGTCCAACACCTTGCTTTTTCATGTCCTCTTTTATGGCAGAAGGTATATGATACAATATAGTTCTCATCAGATGACCATTCTTTTGGCACAACATAACCCAATCCTTCAGACTTAGGTCTCTCCTTTACCTCTATTGGGTTCTTGATGCCTTGTTGATTTACACCAAGATCTAAGCCTTCCTTGTAACCCATCTTTTCCAAGAGCTTAGACCCAGTAATTTTGTTGTGTCTTTCAAAGGCTACAAAAGCATTTACATTAACATATGCATGTAAATAAGTAGCATATGCATGCTTACCATTTGTCTCATCTCTTGATTGAGGCACAAAGATGGTTTCATACTCCTTTGTGATTTGATGGTGTCCTTTTGGACTCTTTTTTTCCCTTCTTTTAGCTCCTTAACATGAGGTGCTGATTGAACCTCATACTCCACATCATGTGGAAAAAAGGCACAGACATATCCATCTTTCATCTTGGAAGGAATTTCAATATTAGAATTTCGCTTCAAAGTTTTATATTATCACCATTCTTTTTGCCTTCTTCCTTCATTGGAGAACCTTCTCCTTTTTAAGATCTTGAGCCTTCACCTTGCAATTGTGAGTTCCTCTCTTCATAGAGGACCCTCACCATATCTGACATGTCCCAAAAAGCCTTTTTTAAGCTTTCATTTTTTTCAGGATTGTATGCTCTCCTCCTTGAGGCATTCTTACCGAAGCCTCATAAATCTCTGGAGATAAAACTTGAGGTGGAGCTTGTGGCAACTCTTGCTTCCTTATCCTTGTTTCCAGTTGGGAATATGCATCAACAAGCCTTCCTTATCCCCTCTGGAGCTTTAACCTTGTAAGCATTTTCACCCTATTTGTACAAGCAACACAAGCTAACAATCAACCTGCAGCTCTGATACCAACTTGATCTGAATATGGGCAAACTAGTTTTGCTGTGCTAGCTCCCTCATGATTATAAAATAAATGTGTTTAGGATCATATCAAGTTAGAAAATTGTGAAGGGGTTTATGTGTAAAGTTTTAAGTGTCTTTTATGAGAAATTTATGAGTTAATAAGCTGTTAAAAACACATTTACAACAAGTAAATTGTAGAGAAATAAAACAAAGAAAACACATTACACCATAGATGATAACGAAGTTCACCCCTCGTGGGGTACATCTCCATGAACCTGCTTCAACTGGATATCCCCTATTTGGATTAATGGTCAATTATATGATTACATGAACCTAAATTTCTCCAATGGATTTGCAACCTACTCCATTGGATTCAAAAGACACAAAAACCTCAAAATTGACTCTTCAAGCTCTGAAAATGGTCTTTAGCTCATCTAGGCATGATCTCCTCTCCTCATGGCCCTATGCTTCTTTAATCTTCAAAGTGGAAAAATCACTTACAGAAGTGCTCCAACTCCTTTGAAACCTACACGATCATGCTTAGAGCATCCAAATCATCTAGGAATGACTCTTCTTGAGCCCAATTTGGTCGAAATATGCTCTAGTTATGCCTCATTCAATTCTGGCCTACAAAACCCCACTAAAACAAGGGAAAATCTAGTTAACTCCGCTAGAGTTGGAGGTGGTACTGAAATTGGGGGCTCCACCAAACATGCCACCGAATTAAAATGAAGTTTGATTAGTTTAAGTTTGATTTAATTAGGGATAAACATTTATTTTAGCGCTAAACATGCTCCTTAACCAAATCCGAATGTGATATGGATTAGCATGGTTAAGTATTAGTTAAGGGTAACTAACCCGCACTCAAAAATTAATCCCGCGCGTTAATATAGTGCTCTGCTCCATGGTCATAGCACAAAGTCCTGTGGGTCGGGGGTTGGCCCCCTCATATCCCCTGCCAGTCAAACTACATGTATTGAAATATAAACCGCAGATGTATGTTGTCAAGTAGTAAGGCAGTGGTGTAGTGGTAACATGACGCGGTGTATGGAGGAAGGTCATAGGGTCAAGCCCCGATCTCCACCCAGTCCGTGCATACAATTTTTTCCACCCAATATAAAATTAATCCAACCTTTGAATATAAATGCAATTCGGACTTTGGAAACATATAAATCGACCTTTGAATATATGAATTTAGACTTTGTAAATGTATAACCCGACCATTGATAACACAATTCAGACTTTGGAAACGTATAAACTGACCTTTGAATATAGGAATTTAGACTTTGTGAATGTATAACTTGACCATTGATAATGAAATTTGGAATTTGATATATATATATAAAAGTTCCCACCTTTGATAATTCATAAATTTGACCTTGGCATAAAATTGAACCTTGGAAGGGGGAACATGGAAGCCTCCAGGCTAGACACGTGTCCTCATGCCATTGGGTCATTCCTAAAACCAATAAAAACATCACAAATCATCCACTTAGACCACCAAAAAAAAATCGACACTAGGCATAGTGTCATTGGGCGAAATTGGAGAAATATTCCCAAATTTTGATCTTTGACTTTTTTGATCATTTTTTATTTTTTTTTAAATCATCTATTTGGCACGACGATCAGCGGGCTCTAACTTCCTCATATAGACTCTGTTTTGAGTGAAACAAATTGCGTTGAATTCCTGGCGATAGTCCCGATCCGTTAATTCTGGTTTGGTGCAATTCTGAGCACTTTGAATGTTTGGAAATTTTTTTCCCCCAATCCAGATTCTAATCAGCTATCTACTGATCAGAAAAAACCTCACTCCTGCCGAGTTAAACTATACAATAACAGATAAAGAATTTGTATCTGCTATACATGCTATCAATAAATTTCGACATTATATAATAGGCAACCTAGTTTTTTTGTATATTGATCACTTTGTTATTATATATTTAGCTAAAAAACCCATTACTAATGTCTGAATGACTCGATTGTTATTGCTATTGTAGGAATTCGATATCACCATTAAGGATCAACATGGAAAATAATTTTTTCAGGAAAATTCCCTGTCTCGAGTACCTAAAGTAGATAACCATCAGCCAGTGGACGACCAATTTCTGGACGAGCATCTATTCACAGCGACAATAAAAACACCATGGTACGCTAGCACATCAAATTTCTTGGCGGTAGGGAAATTGCCAACACACCTGTCACCAGGAGAAAGGAAATTGATCATCCAACGTAGTGCACATTTTTCCTGGATCGGTGGTTATATTTTCTA
This sequence comes from Pinus albicaulis, assembly GCA_034641835.2. Taxonomy (NCBI): domain Eukaryota; kingdom Viridiplantae; phylum Streptophyta; class Pinopsida; order Pinales; family Pinaceae; genus Pinus; species Pinus albicaulis. The sequence goes on along the minus strand of JAXQQM020061419.1, from coordinate 6,037 downwards.
CACCAGTTCTGATTTTCAAATTTGAAGGTGCATCAGAGAGGATTAAGTTTATGACATTCTAAGGGGTTGCCATGACGAACCCCGTAGAGGACACTTTGTAGATCACCAAACTGGACATAAAGTTCTTCAGATGGGTTATTATTGGCCCACAATATTTAAAGATGGAAAAAGGTATGTTCAAGCATGTGATAGTTGTCAACGGATGGGCCATCCTAGCCAAGCTAACGAGATGCCCTTACAACCGAAAGTGGTGGGGGAACCATTTGAAAGATGGGCGTTGGATTTTCTCGACCCCTTCAACCCACTATCAAATTAGAAAGTGTTTATATTAGTTTTCATAGATTACGAAACTAAATGGGTCGAAGCAGTAGATTTTCCAAGAGCCATGGAGGAGGTAGTGATTAATTTTCTATTCGAACTATTTGTGCGGTACAAATTACCAAGGGAAGTAATAATAGACGATATGGATTACCAAGGGAACTATTTGGATCAATATTTATGTTTTTCATGATCGATCCAAGCATATAGATATCTGGTATCACCATTTACGAGATTGTGTGCAAAGGAATATAATGTTGCTTTAGTACATTCCAACAGAGGAACAAGATGCTGACATTTTGACAAAGGAATTTTCAAGAGGGAAGTTTGAGTTCCACAGGTGCAAGATAGTGGTGGTTGATAATCCCTTTCTTGCTAAGAGGGGGTGTTGAAAAATACAACGAGAAATTCTCAATTTGATTTTGCTTGATTAAATTGAGAAAATTCAAATTTCCACATAAAAAAAAAACTTGGATGTAGTTAATTGAGGTGACATGGCTCTTGTTACTCAACTAACTCAATATATTTGAGTTAGAGGAGTTAGAGTTCAATTCAACATGTGTTATTTCTAATTTATTGCAATCAAAGTAAGTTACTTAGGTCATTTTCAGTTAAACTAGCTCTAATTGTTAGAGGAACTAGTGGAAGGTTAGTTGTATGTGGGACTTTAGTCAAACTCAGTGATCATCCAGTTAACTGATTAATCAACCAAAATTAGCTAGTGCATGTAGAGGATTCAAGTTCGCTAGATGTGGTGGATATTCCAAGTCAGTGTAACATCAGTTGTAGACTAGACTTGAGTGTACAGGTGGTGCATGCAATCAGATGATCAACCTTGGGAATTGCGCAATCCATTTTGGAGAAATTCCTAAATAATAGGGGCCTAATTTATCAAGAAATTACATAAGGAAATAGGGGCTCGAGAAGAGGCATAAATTGACTAAGTCTAGGTAAAAGCTTCTCAGTGAGTAGAGGGATAGTTTATTCACTTCCAGGTGTGCTCAGATGAGAAAAAAAATTGTAATACATCTATATTCATCATATTAATGCAAGCAAGCATTGGGGTTTTTAGTAGATTTCCTTCCCCAGAAAAATATTGTGTGTATGTGTGTTATTTCTCATTGCGTGTTTGTGATTGATGTTCTAAATTATGAATTGATTTCTGGAGAGCAATAGCGTAGGTTTGTGCCTTGTGATTTTGATTAAAACTTCATGAGTAGTTTCAAATCTACATCATAATTTATACAAAGATTCCCTTTTATTTTATTCATAAGAAGAAGATAACAACAATATAATGGAGCCTTTAAACCCATCAGGAGTGGTTACTTTAAATTACTTGGGCTATCTAAAGAGTCTCGGTTCGAGCCACATCCCCTTTGTTGACAAACTATACAAAATTTTGTGTCAACAGATATGTATTATATAACAATAGGATATAATTATGAATCATATAAGTATTATAGCATAGTTTTGACCTGAAGGAGGAGTTACTAATAAATGTGGACCACACAAAAAAAACACCAAGAAGGTTGTCAAATGTTTTTTATTGGTTTAAAAATTGCTTACAACCTTTTTAAAAATTATTTAATTTGATTTGTTAAAAAAAAATAATAATTAAAAGAATTTAAAAAATATATGTTATGTTGTTTTCTGATAATATTCTTTTATTTTTTTCAGTGATGATTTTATAGGAACATATTAAAAAAAAGTATTGCAATTTTAATGCCCCATTGAAAAGGGGATCAAGCTATCTTAAACTACGATTTTAAACGAGTTATAATTTTAACAAAAAAGAAAGAAAGAAAAAAGAATAAATTTCTCATGGTAGAACCACTCTCTAATTTATGAGATAAGTTTTAAGAATTTTTTGAAGTCATGGTTTTTTGTCTTTAATTCCATGGTTGAAAATTGTTGGAATGTTAACCCCCAAAGAAGGGTGATGTTGCATCATCACTTTTGCAATTTTGGGTGTTCTTTCATGTATTTTTAGTGTCATGATATTTAGTTTTTAATTCTATGGTTGAAAAATGTCATAATTTTAAGTTTGAAATGGAAAAAGGGTGATGTTGCATCACAAATTTTGCATTTTGGGGTTATTTTTCATGTTTTTTAATGAAAAAATATGATTTTTTAGAGCTAGCTTTCTCGTTTTGAGGTCACAATTCTTATTAAATTAGTAACTTTGTTCCATTAGATAGTAGAGGATAGTTATTTAATGTAAAAGGATCCACTTTACAAGGCTTAATAGGTAGTTGGTATCCGTTAGTGATGGGACCACAAGTAGTGATGGTTTTCCTATTGAAAATATATTTAAAGATACAAAAATTATTTAATGTTTGTCTTATATTGTTGTATTTGGAGTTGTGCACAATTGAAAGGTTTCCCCACCCAAAGAGGCAAGTGAACAATTGCTTTCCCCCTTCGTGTTAATCATCACATTTCTTATCTAACATCATTGTCTCCTTCTTCTTTTCATCACATTTCTTAAATTCAATTTGCAAATGTCCATCAAATTTCTTATCTAACATTGTTGTCTCATGCTTCTTTTGATCACATTTCTTAAATTCAATGTGAAAATGTATAAAAAAAAACATATGTAAGGGTTGAACCATCAAACGCACACAATCACCCACATCACCCAATCACATACCTCCAGATATTGTCTTTCCTTTCCTTCTAGATTAATTCTCAATCACTATATCAAGAAGATAAACTTATGAGTGATTATCATAAACATATACTTGTCAAATTATCAAGAAAATGAAAGCAATAGATTCTATATATTTTTAAAATTATAAAATTAGAAATAATTTATGGTAGTTAAGTAATTAAAAAAAAATAAAAAATTTAAAACTGAAATTAACAATATTTTAATCACTTTTTAATAAAACTCTGAAACATTTAAAATAAAAATTGATAACTCTAACCCTAATTTCTTAAAAAATAACCCAATTTAATCAAAATATTACTTTGAAAAACTATTATTTCCTGATCAAAATCATTGATCTTTAATTTTTGAAAAGTGATAAAGTTCTTGGAATTCGCCTCCCAATTTTTAATCACATTAATTTTTAAAAATGATTAAAATTGTGAAAGTTTGATTAGAAGGGTGGAAGATGAAGGTGGTCACCTTCAAGTTTTTTATCTCGTAGACTTAATCGATGGATTGTTGATCAAGTTTGCAATGGGCAGCGACCCATGAATGTCACACACGATTTTTTCTCACAATAAATAAATCCAATCAGATTAAATATTCCAAGGAATATTATGTGGCACCACATTTTTCTATTCTGTTTGTGCCACGTGGCAATGGAAATACTATTTGACTTGGTGGTGGCGGCAGCGTGGCAACGGCTTGCCTATTTACATGATTGATATAATGTGGAATATATTCTATTCAATCTCCTTTGGGTCTCTCTCTTTCATTTTTATCATAATAATATTTTATTGTAAGGTGTCAATGGTATTTTTCTATTAATAATTACATCTCCTAGTCAAAATAAAACAAGTTTTATCATTAAAAAAAGACATCATCATAGATAAGAATCATAGATAAGAAATATCATAGATATTAAAATTGTGTTATAAGCATCCTCTTAACTTTATGTTGCATGTCAAACCTAGTCAATTGATACACCTTTCAACAACGACCACCATTATGCTATGGACAAAAAAATTCATTTCCTCTTATATCATATTACGTGGTTGTTACTGATACACAATCAGATCACTATCTTCAGCAAAGCCACAGGTACCTTTAGCAAGAACCTTGCAAGGATTGCAAGTGAATCAGATGAGCCAGGTAAACAAAAAATTTCACTGTTCAAATTCATATTTTATTATTTTGTAATATTTTTTTATAATTTCAAAGTTGGATATAATTTGTTGAGCTAGCTGAAACTCATTACACAACTGTGTTTTTTGCGGAAAAATGGTTGGAGGAATTTGGTAGCCATTTTCCTGAATTGCAGAGTTTTGCAATCCACATTTTGAGTCAAAATTGTAGTGCTTCTAGGTGTGAGCGCAAATGGTCTGTCTTTGAAAGGATTCACACGAAGAAGAGAAACCATTTGGAGCAAAAACGGTTAAATGATCTAGTCTATGTCCATTACAACCTCTGACTAAGACACAACCATTTGTTGAACAAAATACCTGATTCAGATCCCATTGTGTTGGATAATATTAATCCAACATCAGACTGGGTAGTGGAGACTCTTCCACCAGAGTTTGACTCTGATGAGGATATTGATTCGGGGTTGGAGTTCGATTTACAAGTAGAGGCTCAGCTAAATGTAGATCCACTAGTAGCAACCCAGGCCCAAGTCCACCAGTTGCATCCATAGGAACTTCCTCTAGTCAGCCACGACGCAAGCGCATAGCTCATCTATCTCAGGGTTAACGTGATAGTGCTATAGTTCCAGTTGAGGATCTTGATGAGGAGGAGGAGCCATGGGTTTCCCCCTCTGATTCAGAGTCTAAGCCAGAGGATATTGCCTTGTCTAGCAGTAGTGACTAGTCATGTTTGGTAACTTGTTGTAGAGGCCATTTAGAGCCTCCTTGGTTATGTTTTTGTTCTGATCTCTATATCATGTATGTATTGGACAATGCACTGGGTACCATTTTGACATAATGAATATATTCATGAGCCTAATTTGATAATATGTTTTCTTTTGTTTATATTATAATGCTTTGTATTTGTAAACATGAATGAAAATCTTTAAAATTATGTTTTTTATAAAAAAATAACATTTAATGTATTTTTTACAAATACCGAGTCATTGAAACCGAACCAGCCGAGTCAATACCGAGTTGGAGTCGACCCTCGGCCAATTTCGAACCCAAGTCAGAGTTTTAAAACACTGGTAGAATCTGAATTACTTGATTAGGGTTATGATTACACTTAGATTACCTAAGTTGTTCGAGTGAATTAGAAATAAAGAAAATTATTTGGAGGTTGGAAACTCACTCGGGTTAAAAATAACATTCAGGATAGGATGGTTAAGAATCAATATCTAGGAAACGCGGAAAGTGAAATTTCTAGCAGCTAATATCTCATTATTGAATTACTATGTTAAGATGAAGCCAAGAAAACTATTGCCTTGCATGACCAACAAAAGAAATAGCTTCCATTTTTGGGCCTTCCAACACCATAACCATTCCAGTATGGGCCTTCTGACCCCATAACCATTCTGGTGTGTGCTAAATATCCCTTCACCATCTAATGTTATCTTTCACTAACATAATCTTCCTACCTACTTATGCATCCATCTTTGTTGGCAGGTCCATTAGACCATTGATCACATTCTTACACTCTAGCATCATCGAGGAGGTATTGCACAACATTTTGTCACCATCCCTGCAATCCCTCGCCCCGCATATTGGAGGGTCATTCCCATGACTTGTGAGCAGTGTCATACTTTGCAAACACCTTCTTTGCATCCTTATGCATAAGGACATCATTTCTCTTGAAAGGAATTTCCTCAAAAAAGCACACAAAACCTATGTTTTGGCCTTGGCGCAGATAGCCAGTTCACTCCTTGCGCCGATGTGGTAGATTTTCACTAGAGCCCACGCCACCTGGTGCTCTGTCTCAGTGCAGTACCTGCGCCAAGTTGTTTTAGGAATTTTTTTTAACAAATAGAGGCGGAAGTTTCCTTCTAACCACCTCAGGGATAAGTCACTGGAAGTAGTTAAGTTGATTAGCCATGGATATATCTCT